>JAECUM010003994.1:0-53773 GCA_016617855.1 Megalonaias nervosa | reverse complement strand
TTAAATTTCTCACTTATTTTCTTTCTCTCAGTTTTAAGTTTTTCCTTCTCTTTCAAATGATCAAGATACATTTGTATATCCTCACAGCTTACACCTACAAGATTGCTGATACTTTCCATGTCTTCTGTGAAAACATCTTCTCTCGATTCCAGTAGGTGCTTAATGTTTCTGGTTGGCAGAAAGAAATCTGGAGTAAGAAAACAATCGTTTGCTTCACCTTCCTGTTCAAGCGACAGAATGGCCGTTAATGTGTCTTGATAAGAAAGGTAATGAAAAATCCTGGCAGATGAGACATATCCAAGATTGGTTGTATTTCATATCTTTTAACAGGGAAACCTCTCCAACTATCATCTGTTCTGTATGTTGCAAAAGCATAATGCATTTGAGTAGATATATTTGGATCATTTGTGTTCATTAAAAGTTGATAAGCATTCATTGCCTTATCTTTTATAAGTCCATATTTTTCAGAGTTTTCCCCATATTGGTCCACTTGGCTTTATAACAAAATTATTTTCCATTTGATAGGATGCATTCTTACCAAGAAAATTCTTTATTACAGATTCAAAATTTGGGTCAAATACCCAGTCCATTGTTTTAGGTGCAACATATGCATCTATTTTGTCTGATGAATAAAATGTGTCATCAATTCCTTTTACTGCTTCTTCCTGGGCAGCTGACATATTTTCATAGAATTTGTCTAAATCAAATGTGCCCTGTTCATCATACTCTTTCTCATGAATTCTTTTTGATGAGATGATTCCACACTGACTTAATGCTCTGTTTTCTGCTGTGTGAAGTCTCTCCACAGAATGATATTTTGAATCTCCTTCAGCCAAGCTCTGCACTTTGAATCTGTCCAAATTGAGCAACCATCAAATAAGCATTGAACAAAAGTGTGTCATTTTATTTTGTGGACGTTCGTCTCCACCTCCATTAACCATAACAAGCAACTGAGAGACAAATGAGCCATTATTCAAAAAGTGACTTGTATATTGATCTAAAAACATAACATACAGGGTTCATTCATGTGTCTAAATGCAGTCGAGGGTTCAAAATAGTGGATTTTAATTAATGAGGCTCCACCTCCCTGTACACGAACTTTGGTAATGCCAACAGAACCTATGCGAGAAATGACATGTTCTTCTTGCAGCTGCAACACTTTAACAAACTGATATGTTGTAATTGATAAAGTTTTTTCTGAACTTTTTTCCCAGTCATGATCATAATAGCTCATTTGCTTCCAAGATTTTGATGGACGCTGAACAACCTCTACATCTGTATGAACTAAGGCCTTATCATCTCTTGCTAAAACACATCCTTCGTTACTAAATTCTGTTAAAGATAACTGTAATGCATGCAGAGCATAGTGACTGTTTATAGAGTATCCACCTTTGTCTCGAGTTGATCTACGAAGTGTAATTTCTGGGTTCACAGCCTTACCTTCATGATGCCTTTTTGCTTGGAATGTTTTGGATCGAAAGTTTTGTGTGTATGTGTAAGCAGCAGACGAAGATATAGGTATTCCAAAAACTTGTTGTAACAGAGAAACAGCCCGTGGCATGTCCAGCCATGACTTTTTGTTTACAAACAGTGTTTTGCAAATTAGACGTGGATGTGTTTGTAATCCCTGGCCTGCACTATCAAATAATGAGAGCAAACAAGTTGCTAACATTGGATATTTTTCTGCCAGTATTAGTCAACCAGAACCTTCTTCATGAACCAATATCTCTTTCTTTCTCCTCTTGCTTTCATAGTTTGTTTCGCATGTTTGTTTAGTTTTAGTCCATTTCTCCAAGCTGTTAGAAATTTCAACTTCAATACGTTTAATGCCATGCTTTTCAAAGACCACTCCACCCACTTTATGTTTATTCAAGTAAGTTCTGCTAGTCAATTTTGTAAGGATAAGCCTTAAGAGTTTTCTGTCTTTTTCTGTTGTTGCAAAACTTAAGGCTGGAACAATTAAATCATTCAATTTTGATGCAATTTCTGCCTTTACTATCTGATCATGGTTAGGCCACCTTAAGTTATCAATCAGTTTACTCCATTCAACACCCTGTAATCTTTTAGTCAAATAAGTCACTGGTCCATATTTACCTGCTGTATACACTGGAATGACAGGCAAGTTGTCAAGCATAAAATCTTGAGCAACATTGCTCTTGTTGTCTAAAATGGGACCCTTTACTCTTACTTCATTATATTCATGTTTACTAGTTTCACTGTATATAGACCATGCATGTTTCAATTGCATATAAACATCAAGTTCAATGGCATCAGCAACAAGAAGTAGCCCTGTAGCTCTAATCCTAGATGTAAGGTGATGTTTGATGTTATTCACAGTATCTTTTAGATTGTTCACTGCTTCGTCCCAAGATAAATTACAAGCATTACTGTCATACCGGATACTGTTTTTGCTTGCCATATTTCTCCTATAATCTTTCTGTGCATTTAAATTTTTCATTTGTCGCTTTGATTTCAGAATATCTGCTTCAGTATAGCACAAAGAGGACAAACTTAAGTTGATTTATTTACTTTTTTGAAATTAGGACAGTTGCTTCCCCCTCATGTGGATCACACCGAACCATTCTACTATATTCACTTAAAAGAAATTTTGCAAATTTGTCATCTCGACGGCAAAGGACTGCTGCACCATTTCCTTGATGGACAGCCTCATGAAATGGAATGTCTCTCTGGTAATGTATGTGTGAGTTAAATACCATCTGTATTTGGTTTTTAATCAAAACCACAAATGTATGGCTTGGCTTGGGGGTAATAATAATTGCCTTCTTTGACTCTTCAGAAAGGCAACTCTGAAAAACATCATAAAGAATGGATCTGTCTATTCCAGCACTTCCTTTTCTATGTAATATTGACCGGTCATGCCCAAGATCTTACTGGCTTCAGACAGTAATGATGGTCCCAATTTGTTAGAATGCCATGTGTGACAAACATTTTGCACATAATTCAAATAAACATTCAGACAGCCTGGTAAGTCATCTGTATTTAAAGTGAGGCCACCATCAAAATATGTTACTGCTGTGCACAGGGATATAGCCATGCATGCACTAGAGCCTTCTTCAATGCTGAAACTGCCACAATTGAACTGAGACATTGCAGACATAAGTGCATCTATCACCATGTTTGTGTTGAAATAGAAAGATTGTGGTTGCTTTGTTTGCACCGCAGTGATATCTGCATCAGTTTGTTCTACCACCCACCCACTTCTTGATGTAGGTACTTCAGTGTTTTCTACTGTCCCCCCCCACTTCTTGATGTAGTTATTTCAGTACTATCTTCAATAATCACCCCACTACTCAATTTAAGTACTTCAGTGTTGTCTTCTATCATCCCTTCACTTCTTGATGTAGGTACTTCAGTGTTGTCTTCTACTGTCCCCTCACTTCTTGATGTAGTTACTTCAGTACTATCTTCTATCATCCCCCCCACTGCTCAATGTAGGTACTTCAGTGTTGTCTTCTATGATCCCCTCAATGCTCAGTTAATAATCTGTACTTATTGCCCAATGTTTACCACTATAAATATATCCAGAATAACTGTAATGGGAGAAGTACAGCATCCCTTAAAATCTGGTGATATCAACCTCACAATATAAATTGCAGCAATCATGCAATTTTACCTATGTTTGCTCTGAAATTGCAATTAACCAAACCTTGTATAAAATTTTTAAATGGTTGCTAAACTTTTGTGATTCACAGTATATTAATGATGTGAAAATTATCTGATCCATTGTTATATGATTGAATACATAACTGCATGTCACATAAGTGAATGATAAAAACTGCATATACTGAACGAGTGTAGTGTCTTCACATTGACCCTAATAGATACCAGTAATTTTTCACTAACTGCAAAAATAATAATAAACACTTCCACAAAAATGGAAGCTAAAAGAGATTCTTTTTTATAGTGCTCAGTTAAGATGGTCAGAAATTATGAGTAATACAAATTTGCCCTGAATAGGATAATAAATAATATCAAGAAAGAAATGTATTTCCTCTAGTCTAATTCAACAGTTATTATTCGTAGAAACAGTTTTGACGTCCAAGCAAGTTCTGCTGATTATATCCGGTGGGGTCTGCTCTTAGTCCAATAAATGAGCCCCCCAACATATATTGATGGACGCTCTGATGTCACCTGTTTTATTAAAACACGCAATTGCTGCATACAAATTTGTCTGGAACACGCCAGCGTATAGTTCAGACACTTACCAGTACATGGTAACAAGCGTATGTAGCCATGACGTTCGAAGTGGCCTCATGACACATGGTTGTGTTATTCCACATGAATTTACAAGTCGTCAAACACGGGAATGGATAATAATAATATTTACATATCGCGTCGAGACGCGAGAAATACCGGTAAGTGTCTTAAATGTACACCGATGTGTTGCGGATAGAGCTACATCAGATCAAATGTGAAATGGAACTGAAAGACTGAATTCCAACATAGCAAACCTCTAAATTTCTGGATATATTCTTCTTGGATTCCATGTTTCCGTAGAAAACTTGAGAGTTCGTCAATTCCCAATCGTCTAACACCTTCTTTGGCCATGCTGACCAAACACGCTGTACAATAATGACCGACTGACTCGAATACAGGATACGCAAATACTATGGGATAACTCGAGACAAATAAAATCAAATAACCTGTTAGAGTTTTCTCCCCTGTACATTGATTTGCCACGATTTAGACCGCAAAGACAGGGGTTAGATGTGATTTAAGTATTATATATTCACTTTTTCTGACACCCCTACATATGATTTCTGATTTTGTTAACACAACCCACACCTGAAGTAATTTTTTAAACCAACCCTCCACTATCAGAATCGAAATGGTCTCAAACATAACCTCCTACATATATTTTTTTAAAGTGCCATCCCGGGGTGGGGATATATGTTTTACTGGAACAGCCCTAAGTGAATTTTACAGGTTATGGTTTTGATTCTGTAAACATCAGGATCATTCTAGAAGGTTATTTTCCATTAGGTAATTTTTTTTGTAGAAAATGCTAATTGTGACCTGAGGTCAAGTAGAGAACTATATAATCTTGTAATTGTGAGGACTTGGTTATTCGTGCTGTAACATCTAGCACTTTCAAGTTGTATTATGTTGTGACTAGTTGGGCTGAATTTTATTGTCTTCAATTACTGAATTCAAGTGATTATTTTCTCTGGAAATACAAAAGTGCTCTTATAAAATTCTTGCATAGAGACATTCATTGAAATTTATAGTATATTCAGACTTGAAATTATATTTCTGTGATTCAACAAAAGACTGTTGACACATCAACACTTTAACAGCTACCACAGACATGTCAACCGCTTCAGTTTTGGGATTTTTTCTGAGCTTTTACTGAATTTTATTCAGGACTTTAAATTACTTGGACTTGTGTCTGTAATTCTTGGATTCTTTTGGGATTAATTCACAATACCATAAGTTGTTTTTTCTCATTTTCATTTTCTATTCTAGGGAAATAAATATATTTGTTACATTTTACAAAGCTTGTTGTCTTTCACTCTTTTCTGTTACTTATTTTAAGAGCATAGACTCGTAACACTAATGTCTCGACTATTTGTAACAACATATCAAATGGAAATGGTTTCATTAATTGCAAACATTGTGTTAACTGAAGACTACAGTAGTTTAACCATAATTTTTTATGAACTTACAGCTAGATCAACAAGATGGAGTTTTCCCACTCGGACATGCTGTTCCCCATCTGGTCCCTTCTCACTACATTCTATTGTCACAGTGAAGATGGCATGAGACCGGGAACTGTGGAGATTCATATTGGTAGCTCCAACTACCCCTGATAAAATACATGCATTGCAATACAAAACACTGGAAAGATGAAATAGATATCAAACAAATATGATGCATAGATATCCATGGCAACAAAGACTCAAACAGTCCATTGACAATACTAACAATGTAGGATGATGTATTCTATTTAATCTCTGATGCCCTGTCAATCAACCTTACTGATGATGTGATACAACTGTTCTACCTACCATGGCAATTTCAAAGGTAGTGAAACACAAGGCCTGTTTTTCCCAGTCAGCATGTCCCCTGCAGGTGCTGCCAGCAGGCTTAGTCATTTCAGCTTTTATATACATGTCACATTTTTAACCTCATTCTGCTTAACATCTGTTTCAGTAGTGAATATCAATACCATTTTATCAGTGAATATCGATACCATTTCAGTAGTGAATATCAATACCATCTTATTAGTGAATACCAATACCACTATACCATATACAGTATTTTTAAAACTGATAAAGAGCTGTGTTAGACTGATGACTAAGATCTGCATAAAATTAACTAAATGTGTGTGTGTGTGCATATGTGTGTCTGAGGGACAGCAAAACAGAAAGTAGGCAGTTGATGACTTAGAATTCATAGATGGTACAGATGAACTTCTTTTTTGATGGCTACTTTCAATCAACAGTAGATTTTGTTGAAATGTATTTGAGAACAAATAATGAACTATTCTGACACTGAGACAGAAACAACATTTTTTATACATGAGATCTCAATTCACATGCTTTAAAGCTAGATAACTTTAAAAACATCTGAATGCATTAATTTATGGTTAATATGTACAGCTGTATACCAGTCACAGCATCCATGGAAGCCCTGAAATTATTTCAGGCATGTTACCTATGATAAAACCTAATCTTTGAACAACAGAAAATAGAATCAAAAACCATTTCCAAACATCTAAATGAAATCAAATATATTTTATTTTTATGTACTAATATTATTACAATGATTCTTTAGTCAAGCCGTTCAAGAAATACAGAACAACATCTTTCTGTCTATATATTTATAAAGACATAGGGAAGCAACTCTTACAAGTTAACTCCCCTTCTACCTTCTAGGTGGCTACATTATACCCAGTATAAACCTGGTGTTTTACTTGAGCAAAACCTTAAAGGACACTTGCACTGCATGGAAGGGTGAGAGGGCTTTTTCATAATGTGATCAGGAAAGTATTATCAGAGAAACATAATTTACTAAAAACTTTGCTTTCTCCGTCAAATACATTACCTGATCACATTATGTTATGAGAAAGAAATGCTGAGCATCCTACCTCTACCCATGTCACCCACTAGGGGCAAGATTACACTATTAATGGATGAAATTCTCCTGATGTTTGTTTAGTATAATAGGAGACCTAAGTTTATACATGTGCAAGGAAGAACCCCCAATTTTAATAGGGCATGCTTATTCTTTGAGATAGGACAGTGTACAAAGATTTTTGTAACTCCCTTTAACCAAGTGACACAATGTTATGTCTTGACATCCAGACTTATGAGGCAGAAAAATCCTGGTCCAGTCATTGTGGATATTCTTCGTACACTTTGCCTCTCTCAATATATCGATCAAGGACAGGGGACAAATAGTTATTTGTTGATTGCCTACTGACAACAAACTGTTTTTCACAATAAAACCAGGTTGTGTCATTAGGACAAGTAATCTGTCGGGATGTATATAATTTGGGTCCATGGACTGGACATTTTGCTCACACACTCTGCAGGCTGAGGCTAGTACTGTCAGAAAGCAAGTCTGATATGATAGCTAACTGATTGATGTGGATGACAGTGGCTTGTACTTGGACAAGTTAAGCCATGTCAAGACCCTGGGAGATTCCATTTTGTGAACATGGGTGAGCATGATCTGGATAAATTGAGATCAGACTGCATGTTTGAAAGGTCATGTTGAGTCCAACAGCATCTCATTCATGATGTTGGAACATGTCTGAGATCATGGACTGGTATCCCTTTATGGTGATGGTGGATAACTTCTTTTCTTCAGAGACAGAAAGAAAAAGAAGTTGTCCAGCTGAAGAATGAAGGCTGCGAGTGGTGGGATATCACTGATGTGACAACCATCATTAAAAGCCTGCTATTTCCCTTTGTATGCCTTTAGAGTGGACGGCCTTCTAGCTGTTGTGAAGTTCCAGACTCTTTTTCATACAAGGCAGCCCTGACAAAAGCCAGGTGTGGAGGAGTATCTCTGAACATGGTCGAAACAGTGGTAAGCTGGGCTGCTTGTGCAGGCAGGGGATTACTGTGACTTTCCAAGGTACCTCTGTCACTAGGGTGATCAGATTATTAATCAGGATTTGTCCCATCATAGTAACAATCAGAACTACCTAGCAGTTGTGTCCATCTCTTTCTGAACTATTGGTATCAGGACTGGTGGAGGGAAGGTGAACACCCACATTCCCACCAAGCTGATAGAGCAACAATGGCCCATGCTTCTGGGTCCAGAAAAGGGATAAGATAGTGGGCAATTTGTTGTTCCACTTCACTGTGAAAAAAATCTATCATCAGGTGGCCCCATAACGTTCAGACTCTACTGAATGAAAGACAGAGAAACCACTCTGTATGAAGCAGTTGTCCTCTCCATGACAGTGAGTTTGCTCAAACGTTGAGCTGTCTTCATATATGGCAGACCTGAATATTTATCTGGTACTGAATGCAATACCAAAGGTAATTCCGTATCACAACACGAAGGTCCAATGATTGCATCCCTCGCTGTTTGAGGATGTACATGACCATTACCAAATGTCTGACAGTATCAGGACCAAATGCTGGTGGCACTGAGAATGGCTTTCTTTTCCAGGAGGCAGATGTAAAGAGTCATCTCTTGAAATAATCACTTTCCACTCTCCATCATTACATCTGGTAGCAAGTGGGCTCCCCAACCAGACAGTATCTGTATAAATTACTAATTCTGGTTGTGGATTTTCAAGAGGCATTTCTGTGATGAGGCTCTTGCTGTTTTGCCATTGGAGAAGGATGTTTGTGATGTGGGTCGAGATCGTAATGTTCTGATCTAGATGGCCCGTGAAAGGTTTCCATTGGGCTATAAGGGCCATTTGTAATGAGTCCATGTAAAGGCGGCCAAGGAATAACAATCTGCCTCTGCACTGACTAGGCTGACAAGTTGAAAAAACTTCCTTGCTAAGATTAATAACTCATTCAAAATCCTCTCCAATGCATAAATGTTTTTATGCATTTGTGAAGGAGACATATGAGGCTGAGGTGTGTGAAAAATTAAAAACATGGTATTTCCACTCACTGCCTTAAATCGACATGTTGATAAAATAAGTAATGATAAAAAAGTAACGAGAAAAGCATAAGGTAATCAAACACTGCTATTACTGAAAATGAAAGAAAGAATAAGAAATTATGTGATAAATGAAAATTAGATTTAATAATTATATATTCAAATCGATTCTTCATTCAAGTAAAACTACTGCCAAAAAATTCAAATCCTCATGAAAGCATTCTCATTTTATCCATGCTTGTTTAATCCCAATTAACAAGAAGTCTGTAAAGTAGTAAAAGCATTGCTTGAGGCACAATTACTAATGAAACACTGTGTATATATACCAGTTACCACAGATTACTGAAGGTCACACATTACTCACTGTTGGATAAAACAATCAATATTGCATCAATTAAGTCGGTTGATACACACAAATGTTTGTCAGGGAAATAATCTTGAAATTGTTGAATTAAACAAGTATTCCCAAAGTTAGAAATAATTAGGTCACATCTTTCACATATTTTCATGTTAGATGCAATTATCCACTCAGCATCAATTGGTTTCACTGACAACGTTTTTTAAGTAAACTCTATTGGTTGATGTTGCTTCATGCACAAGGCAGGCTCAAACAAAGCAGTGATTCCATTGTTTTTCAATTTAGTTAGCATCTTTGCACTTTAATGGGCTCTGAAGTTACTTTCTAATGACTGGCATTAACAAATTTGGCTTAAGAGTTGTAAAAGTCAACTGAGATCATCTTTGGTTTGGATTATGTCATCCTTCTCCATGTGAACTCAGCATGTGACCAGCTGCCCCTTGATCATTGCAGTTAGCAAGCAGTGTCAACATTTGCTGTTCCCCTTTCAGTGGGCAGGGGAAACTATAAGTCACTGAGAGCTGGCAGGAGGCTTGGAAGAGAAGATATGTTGTTTTCTATCTCCCCTCCCTGCCTGACAGCAACAGGCAGGGGTGTTTGACAGCCTATAATCTGCCTTGCCACAGCCATTCTGTCATCTTTTGGAATCACCTCTATTGTATCCCTGCTGATGGCTGTCCCTTCTCTGGAACAATGCCTAAACGGGACATCTGGATATGACAGCTTGTACTGACAGATGTAGGGGCAAAGTTTGTGCTGCCTGTTTTCTCACAGCTTCAATCTGTCCCCAAACAGAAGGGGAGAGTAAAACAGAGGGTCCACCAGGCTGCCACATACTGCAGTATCATTTATTTTCATGGGGTTAAATTGTTGTGGATTTGCTAAAATATTTTTGAGGATATTTAAATTTATGGTTTTGCCTGTCAAAGTTTTAATATTATTAAGTATTTAATTCATATTTTAGCCTCTACATATACAAAAAATAAAGAATGCAAAAGAATAAAACAATGCCAAAACAAACTGCGGTCACATAATGTTTAAAGCAATACTACCACATGTATGAGCACAAATCAAAGATCTGACAAGTTCAATACTTACACCATGTTTTTGTTCGAGTGAATAACATCAATCGAGGCCAACACAGCCAACAAAACTAAAACAATACTACAACCTCTATGAACACAAATAAAACCTATCAAAATCAATCACTTACACTGTGTTCTCGTCCGAGTGCTGGACATCAAAGGAAGCTGATGCCACCAAAGTATGAAAATGCTAACTAAACTGAAAGACAATGGAATCACTCCTTTTTTGTGCCTGCCTCATATACAAACCAAGGTCAACCACCATACATGACAATAAATAAAGAGTACAAAGAAGAATTAGAATAAGACTTCAAGAACTGGTATGCTAAACAGGTCCTAAAGGCCGTCATGAGAATGGAAGATATTACTGGTGACAATCAGTGCACTGTACAAGTGAACCATGCAACCTCATAAATCAATTAATGCTGAATGGATAATCACAGCTCATGCAAAAATTAGTGAAAGATCAGACTTAATTATCAGCTGTTTTGAGAAAGTTGGACTTGTTTAATTCTGCAGTTTGGGAATATTTACCTGACCAGAATTAGTGTGTACCGTGAGACACAATGCTGATACAGTGGCTTTGTCCAAAAATCAGTGAATTGTGAGCTTAAATACTCGGCTGTAATTGTGTATGTACATAGTGTTTCATTAATAATAGTGCTAGTAACTTACAGGCTTGCTGTTCTTTTGGATTAAAAAAGGCATGGATAAAAAGATATGTGCTTTATATATCGATTTAAGGCAATGAGTAGAAATTACAACTACTGGATACCTTATTGACACACTGAAATGATTTAAGTTAATTCTTTTCAAAGGGTTAAAATAAAACAAACATGTGCAAAACCTAATATTTTATTACCAGATTATAAGTAGCTTTGCTAATATCTAGGAGCAAGACATGGTAAGAAAATTGGCAGTGGGCAGGGATATTGTCATACATAGCTAATTTTTGGTTGGGTCTTTAAATCTGTGGTTTGAGGCAACAATGAAACACAAATATTTGGCCCCCATGAACATTTGTGACACTAGTGTGTTTTACAGGACAAAAAGAGTGCAAGAAAGCATCTCTTCCAAGTGAATGTTGCAACAGACCATAAGGGCAATAGCCATGGTTTGGTGAGAAGCCCTATTCATGACCTTGGTGATACAGCTCACCAAATCCCAGGCATGATTGCTTCTGGCCTTCTCAGCTAGTAAAAATTTGCCAAGTGTACCAAGTCAAGCAGTGAGGAAGTTGATATAACATTTCTCTATGGCAATGAAGGCTTGTCAATCAGCCTTGTAACAATGTGGGGCAGTTAAGACAAAAGCAGAACATCCTTGTCAACATCATGAATTTCCGAGTATGCATCAGAGTGTGACTTATACTAGTGAGATGGGAAGCTAGCTGGCAAATAACTCACAGAAAAGAAGACTTTTACATTACTCGAACCACAATTTTTTTTCCAAGAGATGCCTAGTGAGGATGAAGGAAATATTTTGGCATGATCTGCATCCACGATGCTTTGACCTTGTAGGTAGGGAGGACAGCAGGTAGAGGAGGAGATTCAGATGGAGGCTGGATATGATAGATTTTTTTTCTAATGCTGTCATAAAGTTGAATTCCATCCATTATCAGATTGGATGATTCAGGCATTTCAATGTCAATCCCTTCATCTACCATGGGACTGTTCTCCTCTTGTACACCTTGGGTCTATGGGTAGAGCATTCCATATGGCAATGTTGATGCTGTATTGTCAGCATGCATCATTTTGCCCATAGGAGATGGCTATTGAAAGTGATGGTATAATAGAATGCAGTGGCCACTTTGGCTCAGCTGGGCAGCCCTATGAATAAAGCCAGGTTCACCATGAAGAGGCTTAATAATATTCAGTCCAGCTGGTTGGTTTGCTGTGCAGTATTTTCAGCATGAGATATCACAGCTGGCAGATTACACGATTGCCGAACAGCTCACCAGTCCAAGATAACTGATTCATGACCATATACTGCACATTTGAATGACTGGACCTATTAGTCGACAGTCAAAAGGGCATAGCACAGATGATAAATGCCATAAAGGTCATGCAGTCCAGCCAGACAGACAAGTAACATGAAGAGTCAAATAATACACCCTCACTTCTGGCAAGAATGTTGTTGTGCATGGATTTAATATTGGGTATTGTTTATTAACATATCACAGGCAGAGATAGGTATGACTCTGCACTCACATGCCCAAACGGTGGGGTGATATTTTACACCTTGCGGGCAGAGATGAAAGCTTATCCATAATGCAATTCCCACCCACCCACATCTTTCTATTCTGTCACTGACAATCTTGACAAGAAAGCTTTTTGTCATTGACAGTTGACAAGAAAGCTTTTTCTGTCATTGACAATTGACAAGAAAGCTTTTTCTGTCATTGACAATTGACAAGAAAGCTTTATCTGTCATTGACAATCTTGAAAAGAAAGACTTGCACATTAGAGAGCACATGTGCAATTCCATCTCTTGTTTGGAATCATCTCTCATTCCAATGCATTAAGATCTGCTGTATCTTCATGGGGATGGTGGAAGTGACTCTGACATGAGGCATAATAGACAAGTGCTCTTTTTTTGCAGCCTTCCAGCTGTTTCATAGGAACATTAAACCATGAATTCTCTACTTACACAACACACACTTTACAGGTGTGTGATAAAGAGCATTTGGTACAGAGCAGGTGTATTTCATTTTCTGCCCCCCATAATGAAGAAGTGAATAAACAAATAAGTGCATATGACAAAAATATATAAAATTTGAGATAAAAATACCGACTGTGTTATAAAAATGAGTTATAACTAGAGTAAATACCTAAAAACAGTTCCTGGGAAATTCCAATGGTGAAAATGTATAATGCCGTTCAAAGTTAACAGTGATGAAAAGGGTAGGATAGTTTAAAAAATATCAAGAAATTTACCATATTTTCACAAAAATGTTGTAAACACCATATAAAACTACATTATGAATTACTTTACCACTAAAAATAAAATGTGGATGACTAGACAAAAGTTACAATATCAATAAGTTTGTCTGGGGGATATCAATACGGCATGACTTCCAAGGTATAATGGATATAATATATACAGACAGAAAGACACTTTTCCATCTTTCCAGGAGGGCTGGATTCTGAGGTAACATAAAAAGTTATCCTAATGTAATGCAAATGCTAATGTAATGTAATCAGGTAATGTATTTGACAAGAAATGGGAAAGGCCATCGAGATCAAGCAAGCACTATATATAGGTGACCATCAGGGAAAGTGTGACTCTTAAAAATTAAAACTGCAGAAACACATACTTGATTCAGAAAAATTTAAAAATGTATTACAGGCTCAAGTAAATACAATATTCAATGAATTTGTGGTTTAAAAATTATTATTCATAACCAACATGTGCTTGAAATATTACAGTTTACACACAATATTCAGTGATCTACCTCTCTTCCAGTTTGTTGAGTTTATATAGATTACAGCCATAAATCTAACTGGAAAAAAAATCATTGTTTAAAACTAGCTTTCTATGACTGTGGTAGAGTGGTAACAATATTTATCATTAAAACAAGACTGTTTCTACCTTTTTACTTCTGAGTGTTATAACCATCTCTTATCTTCTTTAGCAATAACAAGATTATCAGGATGGTGGCCATATTGGATGCAAAATCTGCACTAATTTTTATGGTAATCTAGCTTATGGGGTTTAACACCATTTTCCAGCACATGATATGTCATGCATAGTGACCAGTATATTTTGTGGAGAAAGAACCCAGGAAGAGCCCTGGAAGAACCACTAACCCATAAAAAGCTATTTGGAAGCTTTCCGCATATCCTTTGTCAATCAGGTTGAGACTTAACTTGCACAGTCAGAGGTGAGATACGCAACTGATCTGTAAAGGTGAGCACCATAGACAACTCAGACACCCAGGACCCCATTTCCATTCAGGACCAACTAGACATCATCTTTGGTGAAAATCCTATGTTTATATGACCATCCATTCATACAAAAGATATAATGAAATTTGATTGTTAAGGTTGCTATCATGACAACCACATTAGATATCAATTCTGCACCATTTTCATTTAGGGCCAACTGGCTATCATAAGAAGAATTTAGGTGAAAAAACCCATATTGATTTGACCATCCATTCAGGATTTTCGAGATGGATGCCATGGTGGTCATACTGGATGTCAGATCTGCATCATTTTCATTTATGATCAACCAAATATTATAAAAAGTCTACTAGTGAAAACACCATATCAGTATAACTTTCCATTAGGAGGAGCTATAACAAGATTTTCAAGATGACTGCCATGATGGCCATAATGGATGTCAGATTGGCACCATTTCCATTTTGAACCAAACTAACATCATACAAAGTCTTCTGGTGAAAAAATCATGTTGGTATGAAATTCCATACAGAAGCAGTAATGTTAACAAGATTTTCAAGATGTCTGTCAAGGTGGCCATATTATATTTCAGATCAGATTATTATTGAAAACCTCATGTTGATATGACAATCTGTTCAGCAGTAGCAATAACAAAATGTTCAAGATGGCAGCTGAGGTGGATGTTGAAATGGTACCATTCTCATCTAGACCAACATGACCTTAGAATAAATGCATGTGAAACTTTCATGGTAATCCTCCAAGTAGTTTATGAATAGTAATAAAAAATTCTGCCAACAGGCAATGGTCAATAAACTATCCAATAAGGTGATCTGGTCTCTTACCAGTAGCAAACAACTCAGTGGAGCAAAATCTATCATGTGACATGTATATATGTGGAAAAATCCCAAGTCAATTTGCTGCAACTGCTGTGGACAAATTGACTAGGACATGAAGGGGCTAGTGAAGAAGTTATAGCATCTTTCACTAGCTTTTAACCTTGGTGAGCAGAACAATGTTGGCATCACCAAGCTGGTACGGTTGACTGACAAAAGAATGAATTGTCATGGGAAATTTAAGTTCAATGTAACAGCCCAAATTGTTAGTTATATCAATGGTTCATTGGTTGAGCCTTTGTCATTTACTTGCAAACAGAACAACTAAGCATCGTTGAACTTTCAAAAGAATATTCTCCTTTAGTGCCTCTTGAAACTTAATATGTAAACCAAAGGTACCATCACAGTGACAAAATATTAGCCACAGAAAGTTACGACTTAATTTACCAAGTACTTTAACTCTGAAGCATCACATAAATTATGTCTTTTCTCAAGAAAGTTTAGGTTATGATCTTGAACTAACCCCACCCCAAGCCACAATTCAACTGAATCAATTTCATCTAAAATGATAATCATATAAAAGCATCATTGCCTGGGAATAGAGTGTCCCAGCTATTGGTAACATCACTCCTAGGTTAAGGATTTGTTTGAAAATTTAAACCTAATATCTTTTTCTCCTTGTCTGTCATCAAACTAAGCTAAATTCTAGGAAAAATGTGGAATCCAAAAATCTTTGGTAAAAAGATTAACATTTCTCATTTTTTTGGTAAAAGAAATATAGAGTACCGTTTGAGAGACTATTCCTGTTTATCATGGAACTAAAGCTTACTGTTCTTGTTCCCTAATGTCATGATCCTGTCCATGTCATCAGCATTATTAACCACAAAAGCAGAAAGATCTTTGACATACACTCCAATGTCTGGCCTCTCTTTTACCTGCAAATGATTGCACACATTAAAAAGACATTTTAAAAATGACTTCCAGGGCTGGAACTCATAAAAATTTAATTCGCATAAGCCTCAGTCTTAGACCCAGTGCTAAGATTTAAGATCCAGATTTTACAAGACTATTTCAAAATACTAATTTGTTAGTTGTACAGAAAACATCATCACTCACCTCCATATAGTTTTTTCTGAGGTCAAGAGCCAAAAATCAATTCTCAGTTCCAAATCTTAAAGTTTTAAGAATTATGTTCAAGTAATATGCTGGAGTGATCAATTGTATTCCAAACTCCATGCAATTACTAAGGATCATACTGTACTTGGCAAAACTTATGATGCAGTAGTAAAAGATGATAAATGTTCTGCAAATAAAGATGTTCTTTCTCCTTCCCTCTGGCAACATTTGTTAAAAGAGTTAAGACAGAACTGACAGAGTCATCCCTTCATGCTAGCATAAAGTTTGAAAAGTAGGTCACAATCACCTTTTGAAATTTTACAGCTATTGTCAACTCAAGATACATCTGTAGAAGCATGGAAGATAATACATACTTAGAAATTTGATCAATCAGCACTGGAAGTACATTAAGTACAGACACTCAATACTTTTTCAAGTAGCAATATTAATTTGTTGCTGAAGATTTGTATCCACAGATGCCAAAAGTCACTATATAAGTTAGATTATCTGCTTTAAACTGACAACCTGCCTCTAATTGATGAGTCTGATCTTTTCCTAGCAAATCTCTGACTTCTTCATTGTAGATCTCAAGATAGGATACTCGTACAAGAAATCTGAAATAAAAGATTAATGCATTTAGAGAGGCATAAATCTCCAGCGTTAATGTACGACTAGTGTCTTTACTCTCTTTCCACAGATCTTTAAAGTAAAAGAAAGATGCTGAAGAAATTTTTACTTCAAGAAAATATAGTTGTCATTGGTGTTTTACAAACAACAAATTAGGCTCCTGCTACTTTTTGATTAACAGTCTGAAAGAATATTCTAACAACACAAACAACAAAGCAAAGCATATATACTTCTTGGCACATGTCAAAACCCTTTCAATGCTTGCAGCCACTTTCAAAACACTAAAACAAAAAAGCATTATTTAAATTTGTTAGATGAATACATAATTAAGTGTCAATGCCTGGGTGTAAACCCAAAACCACTTCCAAAAAATTAGAAATATGTTCAGAGAACATGGATATGGATGCCTCACCACCGAGCCTAACAAGAAACCCTCAAGGGACTGGCACTCAACCGGGTGAAAAGAATTTCCAGGAATTCAAGATAAAACCATGTTTTCCTTTTAACTTCTGAGTACTGAAACCATATCTGATACTCTTCAGCAATAACAACCAACCAAATGTTAAAAGTGAAAACCTAATGCTGACACAATTATTCAGTCAGGAGAAGTAGTAATAACAAGACTTTCTGGAAGACAAAGATCTAGCTGTATAACCTTGTAATCCTCTCTCCTACCTGCTCAGATCTTGAACAATTCATACAAGTCTATGGCTAGTTTTCTGGTTTCCTGTTTCTATTCATGCATGCCATTGCTAAAGGCATTGTGAATAGTATGAAGATCACACATGTCTATATCAACAACCCCCTCCATTCAGATTTAGCATATTTCAAAAGCCTGGACACTTCTGAACATTGTTTTCCTCACATTTGATCATCATTTCCTAATGCACTTAAAAATTCAACTGGAAGGGAACCATCCTGCAAAGATTTTCAACAATAACTTTCATCAATGACATATCATCTGCATGGGTAAAGAGCAACGTCTATTAAAAATTGCAGCAGATTTCCTCATGTGTTGGGGACCAAAATGTGATCCAATGATTGATTTTCTGCTTTAGTCACTAGTGCTTTGAATGTTACTTTGGTCTCACTTGGAGATAAAATGGACCTACTCTGTTTTTTAATGAAGATTTCCAATAGCATCTTGGAGAATCTGTTCAAGCTGATCAATGTTGATTACCATTCCTTGGTTAAAAAATTGTTTGAAAAATAACAAAAAAGCTGTCTTTGCTTGAAGCAATGGATGCAGGAAACCTTGTGGAAAGGGTATAATATTGACAGTGCTCAAAAATATTTCAAAATGTAAATGGTGGTTATAGGCAAGTTTTTTTTTTATAAGTGTTATACAGATCTAAACACATTATCCAATGACCAGTGCTTAGTACCTGGTGACTGGTGACAGATATTCAATGACTGTCACTTGACACATTACCTGACACCCTGTTCCTGGTCACAGGCCTTTGGTGACTGTAACTTGACATACTACTCAGCAACAGGACAGTGACCAGTCAGATGACGCAGACCTAACTGAGGAGTTTCTATTTGAGTAGCTCAACTCCCCAAATTGAGATCCCATCAATTTAAACAAAGGTGTGGAATGATTTCTGTACCCAGGAAAGAGACAAGGACACATTCCTTGCAAAAGAGAGAGATTTCCCTAAATCATGAAATGCCAAAGATCACTGCTGGGAATGATGGTGGTCTTCCAGTGACAAAGATGAAGAAGGAAATCCCATCTTTCTGGACCTACAGGGCCAGCAACTTTCTCCAGAACTCATCATGCAAGTGCTCAAGCATAAACAAGCAGGTGGATGCAGTCTGAGGCAGACTTTTTATTACAGCTTTTTTACCTGCACCTTAATGCATATTAAATGTAGACTGGAAATCCAAGAAATAAACACTGAACTGGAAGACAAACTGGCTAGATAACACTTACCATAAGACCAATTACTAATAAAGGGATGAAAAACACTGAAGTACCACTTTACTCGTGAGGCACTCCAAACCTTCAAACTGAACAAAATAGGATACAGATACACAAATATTATGCAAGGATTGGGGAGAATTAACAAATACAATACAAAATAGGATACAACAGTAAAATTGCCAAGTGACAACTTAGATAATGAATATATTTATCACTGATGTGACAACTGAGAACTGCACAAGTCCAAAGAAAAGAGGGAAGATATCCTGCTTGTACTAACTTGTCAAACATATCAGACTGGAATTGTGCTTTATTTTATATTCTAGACCTACAATTACTCACTGTAAGAAGAATTATCTCTTTGAACTTGTGATAATGTAAATTCAATAATACGTAATGTAATACTTTTTAATATTGTTTAATAAATGTTCTCACTTTTGTGGTCATGCCAGGCTTGGTGATATTAGCTGTCATCCCCAAAACATGACTTTGTGATATTCTTTCTTTCCCCCCATGAGATGTCAGTTTCAAATTTATGAATTCAAGGTTTATAAACTTCATTATTATGCTTACTGCATGCTAGTCATAACTGGGGCTTATGAAGACAAAGGCCAAATTGAAGAATTTATGGTGCAGGGAGTAGGAGAAGACAAGAGGCAATAAATAACATAAAAATTACTAGATAGAAAAAACATGATCACTGGAATACAATCAGCTGTCAGATTTTCAATCCCATCTTTATACATTTCCAATTATTTATAGCCATTATGAAAAGGGTCCTATGGTTAAGTGCATGAACTGTTCTGCAGTATTAACCATAAGTAAACAACTGTTTCACCAATTTTGACTGAGAATAAATCTAGTTGATTCTTTTTATTACAAAGTACCAGATATATAAGTGACATTGCTGACATTATTCCTACTGCTAATGTCAACAATTTCTTTTCCTTACCTAGTATCGTCCTCAGATTTTGCTATATGACCAAATATGTGGGCAAATGAATTAGGAATGATACCCCTAAGTTCTGGTACAGATCTCACCCCTTCCATTGTAAAGGTTTTCCCAGTACCCGTCTGTCCATAGGCAAATATTGTGCCTGGAATAAAGAAGGTGTAATAAATAACAAATACATAAAAATGTGCATGGATAAGTTCTTATATTAATAACAAAAACTGTTCTGCAAAGCACTCTGTCACTGCTTTGTCTGCAAAGTAGTCAACATTTTTCTGACTGACATTTTAATGACATGTGTATGTGTGTGTGTGTGTGGTGTGTGTGTGTGTGACATTTGGATTTTTAACATGGCTTTTAACAATTTTTCATTCATATCAGTATAATATCTGCAGTGTGGCAGTTTATAGTGATGTCCAGCACTGGGGCATTTTGCACTGACAGGTAGCATCATGTCCCACCATCATGTTGACATGACACCAGGCCGACCAGTCCTAATAACCTCTTAATGCTGAACGCCAAGCAAGGCAACTGCTAGTACCATTTTTATAAGTCTCTGGTACGACTCTGTCAGGGTTCGAACCCACGACCTCCCACATCCAAGGTGGACATTTTAACCCCTTAGGCAACCAGAGTGGTCTAGAGACAATGCTTTTTCTACACAAAAATATGTGAACAATTATTCAATTTCATTTATATAATGAATCCATTTATGTTTTCTGATATTTCTATCAACAATGATTGTGAAACTGAGGTTAGACTGTACAGGCAAATTATCAAAATCAACAAAAGGTTGACTTGCATATTTTGCTCAGTGTTTCTATATTTCATCGTGTTTCAACAGTAGCATTTTGATGATAATGGACACATCATGCTTTATAACTTTATTCTGTTTGTAAAATTGACACAATGTTTTCATATTGTTAAATATAGACACAGAAGGGAAAGTAACACACCACTATGTTTTCTACAAACCAAAGAAACTAACAGAATGGTGAGCTTTGTTGCTATTGTTGTTATGGGTTTAACTGCATTTTTCAGCACATGAGAGGCTATATATGGCAGCCAGTATATTTGGTCAAAGAACCACTAACTCAAAGGAAGATACTGGCAAGCTTTCTCACATAGCCATGCTGGCCAAGCCTGAGACTCGAACTTGCATGGACAGCAGTGAGATGTCAGTGATCTGTAAATTTGAGCGCCTTAAACCATTTGGCCACCTGAGGCCCCAAATGGTGAGCTATTCATTCACATACAAATATTCCAACTTCTCCCATATCCCATCCCATTTCAAGATGGAGATCCATATAGTAAAAAAAAAATGCATAACTCTTCTCAAAATTGTACAAGTAAGAGACTAGTTAACATGCATATCTTTTGATAGTTAGCATAATATATGTACTTAGTTTCACAGCAATCTGTTAGAAAGTGCATGTGAAGTTGCATTCACAAAATTCTGCCATACATTGCATCCTGTTTAAGTAAAAGGGGCAAATAATTCTTTCAAAAATCATGGAAGTGGAAAGTTTTGTCAATATGTACATCTTTTGATAATGACCATAATATGTAGCAAGTTTCACAGTGATCCAAAAAAAGTCATATAATAAGTCAGGTTCAAAGTCAAAAAGAGCAATCAGTCACAGAGCTCTGTGATCTGCTGATATTCACATCTTCTGATTATCAGTATAACATCTCCCAAGTTTCATGGTGAATTCTGTCGCATTTGGATGATTCTATCATACACTGCAATCAGCTGCAATGCAAAATGGCAAAGAAGTCTTATAAAATTCATTAGAGCAAAGTGACACACATCTTCAGGTAATGTCTATAATATTTACCAAGCTTCATGACAATTGATAAACGAGAATCCCTCAAAGGGACTGATGATCTACTTGCAAAAAATAATTTCCAAGAATTCAAATTAAAACCATTTCTTCCTTTTTGACTGCCAAGTGTTGAAACCATCTTTCTGAGTGTTGAAACCATCTTGATATTCTTAAGAAATAACAAGATTTTGAAATTATCTGCTGTGGTGGACATACTGGATGTCATGTTGGCATTATTTTCCAGTCTTTAGTGAAAACTTCATGTTGATGTGTCCAGCTATTAAGATGAACTTGCCATAATGAGATTTTCAAGATGGTCACTGTAGCAGCCATACTAGAACACGAACCAATTTAAATTTATGACCAACTGTATGCATTAAGGAATCTTTCAGTGAAAATTCCATGCTGATATGGCCATCCATTCAAGAGTAGCCATAAGATTTTCAAGATGACTGTCAAGGTGGCCATATTGGACATTAGACTGGCACCATTACCATTTAGGTACAAGCAGAAATCATAAGATATCTTTTAATGAAAAAACACATTCTGAATGACCCCCCCCCCCCCAATTCAGAAGGAATATCAATAACAAGATTTTCAAGATCTCCATTGTGGTGGATAAACTGGATGCTTGAACAACATCATTTTCATTTAGGCCCAACCATAACAACTTAATAAGTCTTTTGGAGAAAACCCCTTTTCAATATGACTTTCTGTTCAGGATAAGTAGCAATTACAAAAATGCAATAGACCATGGGATGAATGTGTGTGCATAAAGTTTCATGGCAATCATCAAAGTAGTTTAGCAGAAGCAGTGACAACTTGTGTAAATGAACAGACAGACAGTGGCCAGGCCATCTCGTAAGTTCTCCTGGTCTATTACTAGTAGAGCTAAAAATTGCACAACTCGTTACTCAAACATTTGGCCTCAAAACAAAATGGGCAATAACTCTTTAAAAAAAGCATTGAAGCAAACTGATTTGTCAATATGCACATCTTCAAGTGATAATCATAATGTTTACCAAATTTCATGTCAATCCATCAAAAACTATCAGACTCACTGACATGACTGCATGATACATGGGGATAAAAAAAAAAAACAACCTTTCAAAAAAAAGCATAAACCTTTTTAGCTTCTTTTCTATATCTGATAATAACCAAAGTTGAATTTAATTTGCTACCTGCCTTTCCTGCAATATCTCAAAAGGTATAGGTATATGACCATATGGAAAATATATAATTCAAAATTCAGACCAAGACTTTCAAATGACCTAAACCTTGTCTCAGTGGCAGATAGAGGGTGGAAGTGACTTTAAGTTATTCCTATGCTTTAGCAGCAAATATTGTGATACAATTCATGTGTCTTTCCTTCAATCCACTGGTCCATAACCTGATCTTCTTCAACAACAACGGATGGAAACCCACCAAAATCTATTTAAGTTCAAGTATAATAAATTCAAAGTAATTATATTTCAAAGTTATAACATTACCAGCCCTTTTCAATAAAAATATATTTCTACTGAAATTTAATCTGTACATATGTCTTTCAACTCAATCTTACCATTGTACCCTTCTAAAACAGAATCTACAATGGGCCTTGCACTTTCATTGTATACATCTACTTGTTTTGATTCAGGACCATAAACTGTGTCAAAGGTGAAGGTCTTTGGAGGCTCCCCATGAGTGGCATTAGTATTCCTCAAGGTGATTGAACCTCGCACAGAGTCAACCTATCAAGAAATTAAATGTGTCAGTCATGTTAAAAAAAGTGGGATTCCATTTCAAAAATGGATAATTTTGTGAACTGTAACAATTTCATCAAATTAACAGTTTCAAGGAAGTATATGTCCCAGCCAAAGCATGAAACTTAGTATAGATTCAAATCAACTTTAGAGTCCGCAAACACTTGTGATTTTTGACTGAGTAAAACTATGAACACAAAGTTGCATGTGACTATGTCTTAATTTCCTTTTCTTCAAAACTAACAATGGCATCTGCACTTAATACAAAGTAAAATAGGAAATGTGCAATACTCTAATACTGTGTGTGTGTGTGTGTGAGTGTGTTTGCATGTGTGTGTGTTCTTGTTGAAGAGATATGGTACAAGTAAACATCTTAATATGTACTATTAATCATGAATTACAGTATAACATAAAATGTTGTACAAAATTTGAATTCAGTATACAGAGCTGTATTGGATTAAATTTAACTGCTGTGTTATAAACTCTTATCTCTCTTCATTCTATTTTCAGCATCAGACTTGAAACCAGAGAAAAAGATGAAATACCCGGAAGTAAACAAGATAATTCAAAAATGACCTTTGTATTGCAGAAAAAGTTGATTTAAAAAGCAAAATGTTTTAACCCTACAGTACATACAGTGGTGGTCCCCCTCTTATATGGCCACCCCTTCTGCACTGAGAAAGTGGCCATATAAGACAGGTGGCCTTTCCAGAGGGGGAATATATTTGTGGCAAGTATGTGAAATCAGTAAGAAAGCTATAAAAAAAAAACTTAAAAGCAATTAATATCTTATTTTTAAAAGTAGTATGAATTATTAAAAGGTTCTTCTTGTCTTAAGAACTGGCTTATTTCAAGTTAACATAAATTAATAGCTCTTATTCTTAAGCGTGACATGCCAGTAGGGTATTGCTAACATGCGCTTAAAATAATTCTCTTTCCATTTACTCCATTTCCCACTACCACAGAATATTCTCCTTATCTGTCACTATGTTGTATATTTGAGTCTTCCAAACATAAATTTTTGTTTCAAGAACTCTTCCCATTATCGTCAAGTTGAATAACTTTTACTTTTCATCTAAAGTACTAAATTTCCATTTATGTCATCACATTTTAAAGTTTTGTAATGATTTATTCCTACGTTGCTAATTGTTCAGTGCTGCAACTTAATTATGCAGATGAAACTATTAAAGAGTCAATGAAATGTCTTGTTTACTGTCAAGTGATTTTTTTGTCTTTGTCTGGCACCCTGTTTTGTTCAAGGTTAATTTCTCTCTGTGTGTTAATCCACAAAGTCTACATTTAGCGTGTTCTGACCATGTTATGATCTTGACAATAATGTCCGGTCATAGTCATCAAAGAAAACACTCAACCGCTGCATGAAGTCCAAAACTCTATCACAACATAGCTGACCTCATTTCCTGTAAATGTTGGTGTTATTGTTATAATATTAACCTTAGTGGTACATGTACTTCAGCCTACACTTCTTTCGGTAACGAAAACCTGACATGGGAAAACAGGCATCGGTAAAGATAATCGGATCACTTACCATACAGTATGAATTAAATAAAGGTTCTGGACACATATTAAAATAAAATGTGGTCCTTGTGAGGGGTAAATATTACATTTTTGCACTAATATGCTGGCTGCAAGATGTATTAGAGGGGTGGCCTTTCCTGAGTGGTACTTTTGAACACAAACTCATATGTGCCATGGGATTCAGGCCATAAAAAAGTGGGCGGCTGCTGGTCTGAGAGGGACCACTGTATATTCACCAGTCAGCTTAATATTAAATACTTATGTTAAAAATATCAATACAAAAAGTTTTTATACCTTAACAACATCAATACATCCTTGTTCCTTTTCCTTCTCATTTATAGGACGACATCTAACATACACCTTGACATTGTCAGAGTCTTTATTTTCCTGAAATGGTAAAACATAAGAAATATGAATGTTTATTTTTCCCAACATTTTAAATAATCAAATAAGATTTGGATGAGGGCATATAAATGTATCATATCCATGCCTTTTTCTAGTCTAGGGGTCACAAACTCAAACCACCCTGAGGGCCACATGTTGGCATTTTCAATGGCCCAAGGGCTGTACCACCTTTGTTATCTCTCATGACACCTTATGGCACCAATCATTTTGCGGGCCACAGAATACGACTTGGTAGGCCACATGCGGCCCAAAGGCTGTGTGTTTGATATAATATTGCCAGGTAAATATTCTACTCTCAAGAATGACAGCTCTCCATGAATCCACTAAGTCAAGTTGATTCTTGATGTCCTTGACTGCTGCTTGGGCCAAGGAGTGTTTATCATGCAGGATATTATATAAGTCAAGCTCCATGTCCTGAACAACATTCCAGTCACCACAAATAATAACAGAGGAATTCAGTTATTGTAAATATCAGCACATTTTCCTGTTCAGCTGCTAGTTGAAGTCTTGGAACTTGCCACCCAGCTAGTGCATAATGTTCTTTTATGTATTCTTATAAAGCTAACATGCACATCTAGGAGTCTTTCAGCCACTGAATTCTATCATTGTCAATATTGGCATAGCTAAAATGACCAACACATTTTCCTACTCTGCTGGTAGCTGAAGCAGGACTGGCAAGTCTTTGAATTGCCGCCCAGCTACTGCGTGTGTACGAAGGACTCCCTCATGATTTTCTGCATCCCAGAAGAAAAAAAATTTGCATCCAAATACATGTGATTAAGTGTACCCAAGACCTCTGAGTGGGGTAGAAAATGTTGGGGGATAGGCACAATACTACTGAATAACCCACTGTGTACACAAATTCAAACTGAGCATTCTTGAAACCACTGTAACAATAACAAAGAGTCAAACACAGAGATAAAGCTGTCTCTTCAAAGAACAATATACTCCCTGGACAAGCATATTAAACTGTTCAATGGTACAGATCAGAGGAAGTAGTATTAGCATTCACAGGCACTTGATTCTATCAGTAAAAAGGAAGAACTCATGATAACACAATCCTCTACTTCAAATCTACACAAGATAAATCTCTTGGTTCAAAATCTGATCCCTCAATGATTCCATGCTAATTGTCTCATAAAACCTTTGCATTTAGTCACTCATAACTTATACCATGATAAAGACATTCCAAACGTTTCCCCATGTACAAGTTACCCTGCTGATTTTTAATGGAAATTTTTACATTGGAGTGAATGTGCTTTGATAATGATTGCTTCAGTGATATCTCTTCTTCTAAATAACTTAAGGGTCATTACCTCTATGAATAAGAGTACAATATACATGTAGTAAATAAACTGGAAATTTTATTTTCGAAAAACTGCTGAAAGAAAACAGACAAAATATTTTACATGTAAAATTATTTTCTTTCTGGTGTTCACTTTTTATACACATGATGTCCCAATAGTTGCATTCACCCCAAGTAGACATTATGTGTTGTTCTCCAAACAGTGTTAAAGAAGGCAAGATACAAAGCAATGGATAAACTTTAGTAAAGTCACCATTACAAAATCTTTAAGGTACTTAAATTGTAAATGGGGGAAAGGTCTGGAATGTCTTCTTCATGGTGGTTAAGTTATTTGCGACTATACTATCCACATCCCATCCTGCCTGTTTGTACCATCCTAATGACTTTAAAAACTAAAGGCTTCAAGTATATAAAAAATGCACAAAACTTAGTCCTTTCATTGACTGATTTATAAGTTCTAATCTGACTGTCGCCAGGGCCTCCTAAACAGTCAACTTAGCGTTTTGAATCAAATGGGAGCTTCTTTAGTAACAATGTTGCCAAATTTACACAGGCAAGCCTGTTTTCAGGTAACAGGTGTGATGCAGTTCACTGTCTTTGATAACCTCAATAATTCTGTAAATTTTGGAGTTACATCTCTTTGAACACATGTCTACAAACAAGAGACCTTCCTTTTAATTTGTTCAATTTCTTTTAGAAACATTTAAACTTGACATTGCAAAATATTGGACACAGATGACAGTCTTTACAGAAATGGACTATTCTAGAAAATAACAAGAGACAGAAAGTAGTCTGTCTGTCTGTTTGTTTACATTGGGAGCTTCCATTTGCCTTGAAATGCCAATATGTCAACAGTGTTAGCGACCCTTAGTGACAGGCTGCAAATTATATACCAAGAAATGAAATAACTAAGGTTTGTGCATTTTTTTTATATCCTTGATGCTTTTCATTTTTAAAATCGTTAGGGGGTACAAACAAACTGGAGAGTGTGAATACTGTAAATGTGAAGACAGTACAAGACAATCTGCATGGAGCCGTAGAGGTCAAATTTTGAACCATGAGACTTAGCTACCAGTGTTACTAGGGAGAGAGGATGGTGTTACCATGAATTCTCCCGCTTTACTGATAAAACTGAGTGCCTGTGTTACTGTTTGCGATCCAAAAACTGATCCCTCTGTGGCTACACATTTTTAATTTCAATGTTGATGTGGCAGAAAAAAGTTGGTCGATAATGAAACTGATCAATCAATCAATCTAAAAGATATTTTTAATATGAATCTTTCAAACTGAGGCACGAGCACTTGTTTCTATTAGTAACATGTGAGAAACTAATAATAACACTCTCCCCTATACTCCAAAATGGTATATGGAGAACTCGCCCTGGGAGAACTCGCCCCATGGAGAACTCGCCCTGGGAGAACTCACCCCAATGTATCTGGAGAAGTTGCCCCAGAGTGGTTGAAGAAGTCGCCCCAAATGGTTGGAGAAGTCACCCCAAAACTTGTCACTCAGAAAACTTATTTAATATTTATCTTTGAAATAAATAAGTTATTTAAAAAATAGAAATGTTTACCTTAGAACAAAGCTGTTAGCAACAAAGATGTCGCCACATGGTGGCTACCACATTATTTGATCGCATTTTGAATTGTTCAATTACCTAATTGAGATTATAATTCATCGTGATTAACATTCGCACTGAAATTCAAATATACCATCCCACACATGCCATTTTCCATTGCAAGTGTTTACTTAAGCCCTGTATACGTCGGACTATTATTACCGATCATTGCGGAATCACTGTTTGCTGTTGTTGATGCTATTTAGTACCGTCACTATTGTCAGGTGTTATAGCAGACTTGTTTGAAAGTCACCAAACACAAGATGATATAGTAATCTGTGTGGTGTCCAGTATATGGTAAGAAATTCATGCAGCCCCGATTGCAACATCATATAACAGATTATTTTATAGCTTCCTAATTTTCCTCATACGTTTTATCTCCATCCATCAAAAACAGACCGTTCACTGTAACTGTTTATTTAACTATTTATTTTCAATGAAAGCCATTATTTTCAATGGAATTTAATATTTGCCTCTTATTTTAGTAATATCTAAATTATATCAGCGAGTACCCTTTTTAAAAGAAACAAACCTTAGAATAACTGAAATACGTCTTGATTATCTGATGGCTTCACTCCATCTGTTCTAGATTATATGCTGCACCTGTATCCTAATTCTATTTTATTATGTTTGTCATTCCAATGTAATGGTGCAAATTTCATCATAGCAAAGTGTATATTCCTTTTTGATCATTTGATAAATTTCGATAAGTTCATAGATATATGCAGTGATATCAAAATCATTGTCAAATTTGCTGAGATCCAACTTTTCATCGGACATCTACTAAAACAACAGGAACACTTGTTTAAAAATTAATATTGTTGGTATCAGGGGTTCATTTACGAAAGTGTTTAGAATTGATTCGATTGCATACAGAAAGCACGAGTCATCATTGTTTATAAACATTTTTGTTCTTAATCCATTTTGACAAAATCTAAGTCCCGTGCGCAACTTATTTAAATTCATCGATGTTCAAATAGATATAATTAATTTTATCACACGTACTATTAAGTAGTCACAGTCATTTTTGAGTAAGTAGAGAGTTCAGATTGTCAAATAGATCGTTGAATACCTTTTCCTTGATTGAATATGTTCAGTGTGTATCCCAATACATTTTTATTTTCATTCTCTTAGATGATCCTATACTTGGTACTCAATAATATGGGAAATATTGCCATTATTTTCCATCAGTGCTCACCTCTGACAGTTATACGGCAAAGCTGTTTCAATATTGGTAGCAAAAGTATTCGTTTTGAAATCCTTACTTTATATTGTTACGTGTCTAGGCTCGTACAAAAGTAACAAGAAAAGAGTGAAGACAACAAGCTTTGTAAAATTTAACAAAATATTTTATTTCCCTAGAAAAAGAAGGTAAAAATAAGAAAAAGGACTTACGGTTTATGAATTAAATCCAAAATTAATCCAAGAATTAAAAAATATAAGTCCTATCAATAAAAAGTCCTAAGTGAAATACAGCTTGAATCCTGATGAAATTCAAGATGGAAGGCAGTGATATCTTCGATAGTCAGCTTTGTCCTGATGTGTCAACAGTTCTTTGTTGAATCACAAAGAATAATATTCCAGTTTGGAATTCCGAATAATTTTCAATAAATGTCTTTGTCCAAGAATCAATTTAGGAGCGCTTGTATTCCTGGGTAAATAAATTACTAATTCCAAAAAATAAAAATTCAACTCAAACTGGTCACAACAAAAGACCTTTGAGCTTCAAAGGTTTAAAGCACAATTGGCTATTTCTTCTTATAACAATGAGCTATAAGACTATCGAATATGCAAAACAGATTCCCGTATGAGGGTCATGTGGTCATCTTACCAGAACAATGTAGAAACTTTTTTACATGCATAACATCACATACTCTAGTATGGCCTTAGCTAAAATCAATGGTTCTTAGTCTGGAAAAAAAAGTTGTTTACTCAAAACTGACACTGGTTCTGAATCAAGGTCAGCAAATAGATACATTGTTTTAACTACTGGCTGTTTATCAGGTCAAACAGAAATGAACTGAATTTCTAAAAAAAATCAAATCCAGTAGACAAAATTATCATTACAATAACATGTAATGGAATAAAATAAAAATAACAAAAGTTAAATCAGGGCCCCAAGTGACCAAGTGGTCTAAAGCGCTCTCCGTTATGGATCACTGCCACCTCACCTCTGTCTGCATGGGTTTGAGTCTAGGATTCGGTGAATGCGGATATGTGAGAAAGCTTGCCAGTAGCTTCTCGTGGGTCGGTGGTTCTTTCCAGGGATTTCCCGGTTTCTTCCTCCACCATTAATACTGGCCGCCATGTATAGCCTATTGTGTGCTGAAAAATGGCGTTAAGCCCCACAACAACAACAACAACAAAATTTAAAACTAACAAACAAGTAATTAAATTACATATACATAACAATATCGTTGTTGAACTCTGATATTTATATTGTAAAATTATGTTAACATGGGTACTGGAACAATCCTCAATGTTTTTTACTCTTTTTTTCCCTCCATCTTTGAAAAGTAAGAAATTATCTACGAAATAGAATAACATTAAAGACATGTTTACGCTTTGTCATTCAATGTTTCCAACATCAATTTATTATGCACCTTTGATTTTGTATGTAACTGCATCGGATGAATATGCATTTTTCTTTCCACACTTACGTTCAAGACTGTTTTCCACTCGTTGTATAATAAACCCTTCCTTCCCATTCTGCATTCATCTTGTTTGTGTAATGTCAACAATAGAAAAATAAATAACTTATAACTGAAAGTCTGTGTGTTCATATAAACTCGTTAGATTTCTTATAACAACACACACTGGAACACCACAAGAAAAATATTTTTACTGTTAACTTTCTTGATTGATATATCTATCATACTAACATTATTCATTAATGTGGTGATTACTCTCAAACTTGGACCAGGCTGATTCAGTACAAATTAGTCCAGGATTTAAAAGTGACATTTAAATTTGTTTTTAAAGATGATCTTCTCATTATGTCCCAAGTACGTCGAGCAGTTCAAATATGCATTTAAGTTAACAAAATCCAGTTAGTATGCATGATCATGGTGTTGTTATATATAATAAAATAACGTAATCCTGTCTATTTTGCATCTGCAATTTAGTAGTGAAATATATTTTAAACTTCTCGTTTAACTTTAAATTGTTTCATTGAGAAATAATAACATTACGAACACTGACAAAAAAAAGAAGAAATAAACTAATGATGGGCTTAGTACAAGTGAGCTTTCAGAAACTGTCTGAATTCTGCGCATTAGCCATGATGTTGAACTCAGTAGCGACCGCATTTCCTGAGTAGGCATCAGCGATGCTTTTTATTGAGTTCAATGGTTTGCAAATCTCCATGAAAAATCAGATTAAATTGTTCATGAAAAATCAGATTAAATTGTTCAGTTAGAGAGACGATACTATAACCCTTTGGCTTACTGATGGTCAGAACCAATTCAGTCCATTTTGGGGTACAGAGGTCCATGCCATAAAGTCATCTCAGGATGACTTTGGTTATTAAGCTGGAACCCTTTCATATATAAAACTGCAAACGTCACATCATGCTTACACCCGATCTATTTTTCCAAATAAAATGCATTTGATGAGTTGAAGAGCAGAGCAAAAAGGGACAGAGAAAACTTCTTTTTCGTTAAGTACAGAAGTGGAGTGGATCAAATGGAAAAGTTGAAAAGTTGCACATTTTATGGATTTAATAAGTTATTATGTTGAAGAAAAACAACAATAAATAAAGCCGTAACAACCATGTGGCGACATCTCAGAATTAGTATCTATGATCCTTGGAGCAACTTCTCCAGGCGCAGTGGGGCGACTTCTCCGACCACCATGGGGCGACTCCTCCTGACACTTGGGATGAGTTCTCCCAGGGCGACTTCTCCATGGGGCGAGTTCTCCCAAGGCGAGTTCTCCGTTAATTCCTCCAAAATAACAGAGAGGTGCACTGCATGTGAGTTGAGTACTGTATCTTTTCCTGGTGCCGATATCATTATTCAACCTTGGGGAGAGAGACAGACACAATTAGAGAGAGACTCACCGGCATGCTGACTATAAATTAGTCTGATCAGTTCTGCAAGCTCAAGCACCAGCAACAAGTCTTCATCAACAGCTTCCTATTCTCATCATCATTAACTGCTGTCAAAACTATTTTCGTACCACGGAGTAAATTGTGTCCTGCGATTCCATTGGTTTAAAACATCTTTAAGCTAAGGGACATTACTCTTTAGAACATATAGATGTTGCTGTAGTTCTCGCTCAGGTTGATTTTATTGAGAGGTAATCATTATTACTGTCTATATGTACACGAAATTATTACTTTTACACATAATTTCATCCAAGTTAGTTTGATAAATTATCAGCATCATAGTTATTTTAATGTACTCATTTTAATTTAGATGTATGGACTATGTAGTCTGAAATAAAGAATTCTTATCTTATCTTATGAATCCGACCACCAAAGCTAAAAAAAAAATTAAAAAATATCGAAGCTTACAGTAGGCTTTTAATTTGTAATAATTGCTACAAAAACTTAAGAACTTCAGAACTGCCATCAGAACTATTCAGATCTACTAGTTCCATTTGATTTGAGCTAGTTTGTAGATATGCCAAATGGATGAAAAATGCTGACCCATCTTAATGTGTATCAGGGCAGAGCAAAATGTTATCAACTGTATATGCTGTTGATTAATCAAAACCGAGCAAGATATTAAAATATTACAGAATGTCATTTATGAACTAAGATGGTGGGCACGAAAATGGGGTATGCAGTTCCAACATAAAACATGCAAAATAATGCAAATGACAAGAAAGATATGCCATAAAACCAGTAAGTCATATTCATTAGAAGGTACTACTTTACAAAACCTCAAATGAAATATTTAATAGTCACAATCACTACTGATCTGAACATGGAATCTGCAAATTCAAGCAAATTGTATGTTAGGCCTATTAGGACATAACTGGTCATCTTGGCCACAAAATGTGCAAGAACTAGATTTAGTTAGACCTGTTTTACAATATGCTTGTACAGTTTGTAACTCCCATTCTCAGGTTTAGAAGATGAAATTGAGAAAACTCCAAATGCAATCATTGAATGCAGCAATGAATTAATCAAGATCAAGATTCACTTGTCCTTGACAAGTAACATATCAATATGCATTTGTCTGTAATTATATCACTTGTCCGTGGATTTAAGTAACAAAGAAAAACATACACTTCTATTATGTGTTACTTTTTCACTTTTGTTTTACAAAGCAGACTGTTGAAGTTATGTAAATAAATTCAGATGGGTTCCAGTCACTAGTTGTTTCCACTGTCATTACTAGTGATGTTTATAGAGAAGAAACTGAAAGGAAAACAAAATGCATTTTTAACCAGCAGTTTTATTTAAAAATAAATTCACTATGTTAGAGAGTGTTTTTACTAATTCTATTTTAATCATTGAATGAATCATCAAATTTGTCATTAAATGTCCTGCCTAATATATTTTCTTGGACTACTTGCTTGAAGTACAGCATGTGCTTGCAAGTGGCAGGGATCTCTGATTTACTTAAGAGGACAATCTAACAAAGTAGTAAATCACCTGAAGAAAGTAGCTAACTAGAGCTGTGGGTATACTCTGGGCCGCAGGGCTGGCCTTAGGCAAATTGGATCAATTTGACCCAATCGGGCCCTGCACTCACAGGGGCCCCACATGTTAGTAATTTTTAAAAATATATCTACAGAGAGAAAATAATTCTAAAGTGATGGAAGAAAATTTTAAGTTCAGTATCATATAAAAATTATTTAAAAGTTTATTTCCAAAGGCTGTGCTCACAGGGGCTCCCAAGCATAAATCCATGAGGCCCCTCCAAAATGATCCAAATCAGGCCCTGCATTTTGCTAAGGCCATTCATGCTGGGCAGGACATAACTTGTTACAACTTGGTAAGAAGGTGAATGAAAAAATGATTGACCTTGAAATGGTTCAGAAGATGTCTGGGAAGGTGTTTAGCTGATGGTGATCAAACCAAAAAGTTTGGAACATATCAGTGTTAAAAATACTTAAGCTTCAATCGTTGCCATTTTTAAAAACTCGTGAGAAAATAATTTTGTAAAATATGATCTCCTGGAGAAGCCCCATCTGATCTTTAATGTTGATGAGAAAGAGATGTCATAAAATAATTGATCTTCCTTTGTCAACCCCGGAACTACCAGATAAAGCACTTCCACAATCATCAGTGGTGAATGTGCCACTGGTATAGTTGTACCTCCATATTTAATGTTTCCTGGAAAACCGAGGTAACCTTAACAACTGACTGGTTCTTCTGCATTAGCTGATGTTAGCAAAATGGGATTATCCAGTTCAGCTATCTTTCATTGCCACATAGAGAATCATTTTGTGTAATATTTTCCTCTGAGAATCATCATATTTGCTTATAATACTTATGGTCACAAAACCCATGTTTCTCCGTGAATTGTAGAATGGATCAAATCAAAGAGTATCATTCTGTTCATCTTGCCAGTTCACACTAGCCATATACTTCAAGCAATAGATGCATGTTACTATGATCCATCCCACTCTACGTTCACAAGACAATCAGCCGCTACCATTACAAGATATAATATATGTGAAATAGTGAATTGTCTTGCAAAGTTTATTTCAAGCCTATGTCTGGTGATAACTTACTGGCAGCATTCTTGAAGACTGGAATTTTTCTGCTAAGTAGCAATGCTACATCACATGAGACTCTATTATTTTCACAATTATCTTGTCACCAAAAAAACAAAATCAAAGAGAGTCTCAATAGAAGGTGAGGTAATGGAAGGTAGGACAAGAGAGTCTCAACTGAAGGTGAGGTAATGGAGGTAGGACAAGAGAGTCTGAATAAAAGGTGAGGAAATGGAGGTAGGACAAGAGAGTCTCAGTAAAAGGTGAGGAAATGTAGGTAGGACATGAGAGTCTCATTAGAAGTGATGCGTTGTCTAAAGAATTCAAGATTTCCAACATGGAAACAGTAGAGTCTGGACAGGATGTTCTCAAGAGCTGACAAGAAGCCCTACTGAGAGTATAGATAAATGGTTATCAAAGGATGAAATCAAAGAAAATATTAGTAGACTATGAAAAACAGCAGGTTGGCAGTAGAAGTTGAAAGAAACTTAAGATTAATGCTAAGAGAAAAGTAACTGGTGAGAAAGAGATGATGCTATAAAGAGGATGACATCTCAGATAAATAAAAACAGAAAAACTAGTATAAAAAAGATCAGTCAGGACCCTTTCCTGATTCAGACTTAGATTTGAGATTCATACATTTCAAAGGATGAGCTGTACAGTATGTGGTCAATTGACTCGAAAGCAACTGAGAAATAGAGTATTGATAGTCTTTGCAAAAATGGGTGTCATATGATGGGAAGAGTGATGGCAGCTCTTGCAAGCAATGGTCCATCTAAATATTGTACTGATAAAGCTATGGTGAGAAGCGATAAATTCCCCCTCTGTCATATTCCTACAGCAGAAAAGAAACAAAAGGAAATACAAGTTTATGCTGTTGCTGAAATTTGACACTTTTATTCATCCATTACATTAACATCATTTGAATGCTAATAACAATGTATCAGACACTATTGTTATCTAAGTTTGTTCTTATGAGACTGCTGAGATTGTAGACATTTGCTTGATATCAGGCTTTTAACCGCAGAAGCAAAGATCCATGGCTCCATGTGCCATATTCATTACAGTTCATCTCACAGATGCTGTGCATATGCATTCCATGGAACATCTTATTATAGTGGATATTATGGTTTACAAGAGGAATGATAATTTTATGTATTTATTGTTTTTCTCAAACAATACAGTATGCAAAAATTTGATCATTTTCTAGTAATATATGAACCAAACACATGTTACTAATGATGGCAATATTAGTTTTTATCACTGTTAAAGTTTTACTGTTAAAGTATCTGTTGATCCATGACCAACACAAGTGTACTGTTAAAGTATATTTGTTGATCCATGACCAACACAGTTGTACTATTAAAGCATTTGTTGATCCATGACCAACAGTGTTGTACTATTAAAGCATTTGTTGATCCATGACCAACACAGTTGTACTATTAAAGCATTTGTTGATCCATGACCAACACAAGTTGTACTATTAAAGCATTTGTTGGTCCATGACCAACACAGTTGTACTATTAAAGCATTTGTTGATCCATGACCAACACAGTTGTACTATTAAAGCATTTTTTGATCCATGACAAACACAGTTGAATCTTGTATAAGTCAGATCTAGATGCAAACTGCATAGACCCAGATCGGATATCACATAATATGCTGGCAGATCCAGGTCTATGCAGCTTGTTTGGAGCAATCAGCAAAAGGAACAACATAGACCTTGATCTGCCAGTGCATTATGTAATGGCAGATCATGGTTTGTGTTGTTTGCAGTTTGACCCAACTTATAAGCAAGTATATACAGTACTTAAAGCCATCTTAGATGCTATTCTCTACATCTTTTAATGTTAATCTAGTTTCAGCATAATCAGCAATGGTGTACTTGATCTTTACATTTAGTATCTTCTTCAGTGTGTACTGTGAGCTCTTTCAGTTTTCTGTGTAGGATTATCAGACAAAGCAGTATTATTACAACTATTAGTTTGGTGGTCTTCTTCTTGTCAGAATTAGCCATGATATTTTGCTTGGTTAAATAAGGTGAGAAACCTTTAACTGAATGGTGCCAGCATCACTGCAAAGCTTATTGACCTCACTGATATTTTACTGCCAAGTGACCATGCTGTATATACAACAGTACAAAGTGTCAGCATTTCATGTATGATAATGGGACTCTGTTGTAATGTACATAGGTTGACAGGTGTCCTTTCAAGTACTGTGGTTTTGGATTGTATTGTAATGAAGTGCTGTCTACTCATTCTTAAAATATAAGAAAAACCAGTCTAGAACAGAGAAAAATTGGCCTTGAACAGATATTTGTTCAAAAAGCAAACTGCCAGAATTTTCTTTCTCCCATGTTTTAGGAGGCTGTTTCCATCCAAATGTAGTTCCTAGCCTTCTTGGGGGATATACCATGTCTTAAAACTCAAGATGCTTTATAAATTTGATTTGGCAACATTCTACATCTGATGTGTTGACATCAACTTGTCATCATTTACCCATATTTTTACTTGCAGTACAAATATCTTAAATGCATCAGTGGGAATACATGAAGATCACCTCCTTCATAAAAAGGGTAATCTCACAAGAGTCCTTATCACACCTATAATGTCATGGCTGGCAACAAGTGCCACTCCCTGACTAGTGGTCTGGGGAAATCAATGATGTTCTTAAATAATTTCCAAATTACTTTCATGATTTGATATTAAACTGATCTGATTTGCAGGCACATTTTTATGTGTGCAGTTTGGTGCTTCTAATAAAATTGTCTTGAACATTGTAAGGAATAGGTAGAAAACAGTCAGCAATGGAAACTTTTGTATAATGAACATTTTTCACAATTCTGCAACTACTGAATATATATAAATATGATGCTCGTATAGATAAAAGTATGTTTCTTGTTACAAACACGTATATTGATAAACATCATATTTACTGTCTTATAATATTAATGGCATATTTTTCTTCCTAAATAGTGCAACGCAGGTCAATCAGTAAGATGTTTAGCAGGGAGGGTAATGAAAAAGAAAAGAAACCACGAAAAAGAGCATGTGATGGATTGCGTACAAGACTGAAAGAATGCCTCATCCTTAGTGATTGTGTCCAAAAGGTTTGTTTCTTTAGCTCCAAAAATATAGTAAACTTGGTGTAGGAACAACTATTTCTTTTAAGATAGCTGCAGAATTTAAAGTCAGCTTAGCAGTTTCATATTTGGGATCACAGTTTTCTAAATTTTATATTTGTAATGCACATACATTCTCAAGCTGCACTTTTTTGCAAGTTTGTAAAATGTTCATTTACCAATTAGTGACTGACCATTTGTGGTGGGATGGTTTAATTCCATTCCCCAAATAGCATGAAAACAATTTCTTGCTCTGATTTGTCAAAGAAAGAACTAATTATATCAAATAAATTAGTTGTAAAAATGTGTTATCTTGAGGTAAAGGAAGGAAAAAAATCCTGGCTACAAAAAAAATCATCTCCCCCCAAAAAAAACAATTAAATGGCCAGTCCTTACAACAATATTTACAAAGGAAAGTCTATATTTTGTTCAGATTAATAAAATCTTTCTTTTGTATCACTTATTTGTGACTAAGTTTCATTCCTACTAAAGTGACATCAATTGAAAAAAACTGACACAAGTTCTTAAGTTCTGTGACAAGCTTGGATATTTCTTTGGAAAGTATGTAATAGATTACCTGATATTACTGCATTGCTTTTTGTTTTCTCGGACCTAGTCCCCAGTCCAACGATATCATTTGATACTCCAGTTAGTAATTGAAGGTCTAGAACTAAAAACAATTTGATCCCAGTCTGATTCTTTAATTGTTTCATTTCATTAAGAATATGTTCATTCTTTTCTGTGGATTTTATGTAGTTCTCACATCTTTCTGCTTTTCATCAGCAAAGTATTATGGCATATCTACTGTTAATCATGGGAGGCCATAAGATGCACATCATTATATTTTAAAATTAAATGAGAGTACCATATATTGCTCATGTCACAAGTATAATGTGATACTGTAAAACAGCTAACACTAGACATGAGACAACCATAATATGATACTGTAAAACAGTTAATGGTAGGAATGAGACAAGCATAATGTGATACTGTAAAGCAGTTATTGGTAGGAATGAGTCAAGCATAATGTGATACTTAAAGCAGTTAATGCTAGGCATGAGACAAGCATAATATGATACTGTAAAACTTCTAATACCAGGCATGAGACAAGCATAAATTGATACTGTAAAACAGGTAATACTAAGCATGAGACAAGCTTAATGTGATACTATAAAACATCTAATGGTAGGAGTAAGACAAGCATAATTTGATACTGTAAAACATCTAATAGTAGGAATGAGACAGGCATAAATTGATATTGTAAAACAGCTAATGCTAGGCATGAGACAAGAATAATGTGACATACCCGTCAAATCTCATGCCAGGAGAAAAAACCCTGATTTTTGGGGTCTTCCATGCTTACCTCCCAATCTCATAATATCTCCTGATGTTTTGCAGAGAACTCCAAATTATTACATTATATCTGTCGATTTTCATTTCTCCGAAAAATCATACATAAATAGATACATCATATGCAATCTACAGAAGCAATGTTCTATTTTATCACCTGTGAATATTGTTGTCATGAAATAATTAATATCACAATACAAAGTTTTTTTCTTAAGTAAATAGAATGTTAAGTTTAAACATTATTCCCATAAATTTCAGATTTTTTTTGTTAACTCCTACATTACTATGGTAAAAATATAACCAGAACAATAAAATTGTCACCAATTAGTTTCAATTCAAGATCACTGCGAATGCTGTGTATTTTTCTCTACAAGCAAATTGCATTTCCATTCGCACCAAAGAAACTTCCACCAGTAAAAACCTGGCATTCCTGTACCATATATATCAACTTGATTACCATGATTAAATTGAAAGAAGTAATGAAAAAATTTTACCACACAGTATATGTTCCTGAAAAGAACTATTTCAGAATGAATATTATTTAGCAAACAGCGTTACCTGCCTTACAAATTGACCCTAAGAAAACAAGGTTGGATATGATATGTGGGAATAACAGTTGCCACATGTACGGTAACTTGTGACTGCAGATTTGTACTGTTAAAATGAAGTTATAGGCATTGTAAGTTACAACAAAATATGGCATCATTTATTTGCCAATCAGTTGCTGGTGCTTACATATACACACTGTAGAACATCGTTTCTTTAAAGTATGTCAGAGGGACTGTCATTGTCACAAGATTAATTATGCATTGATAAGGATTAATTGTTAATTAGTCACACTGGCTTTCTTGCTTGTTTACTTATGACTAACCTTTAACTATTGTGCAGTTTGGCCACAGCTGACCAGAATATGAGAAGTGGGCACATCCTGGGGAAAAAAACAGCACATCCTATGGGCACTCCCTCCCATTTCACCATTAAACATGATTAGACCAGCATCCTTACAATTTAATGGCTGACCACTACATGTTTGCCCCCGTCCCCCAGAAAAGTTTCTGCAGGCACACCTGGTGCTCCTTTGAGAATTTAAGGCATGTTTGACCTGGAAGAATGGTCAGTATTTATTGAAACCAGTGCCAAAAAAATGCCCTGTAAAAACTTTCCAATTTTAGGTCCCAATCTCCCTATTTTTTTATTCAGTCTCCCTGCTTGGCTTTTTAAAAGTTGACAGGTATGATGTGATACTGTAAAACATCTAATGCTAGGAACGAGACAAGCATAATGTGATAATGTAAAACAGGTAATACTAGGCATGAGACAAGCATAAATTGATACTGTAAAACATCTATGGATCTATTTTCCATGGATCTATTTTCATTAAGATAAATCAACAATTTTATTTGATATCTATTACTTTCACTTGTGGAGTTAGACATGAACTAACTTGTATATGTGTTAAAGGTTTTGTAGGTGCAAGAGTGCTTAAGTTTTAACTGTACATGCTGATATTAGTTGTGTTAAGGTAAGTTGCTCACAAAACCTCAATATTGTGTAATAAATTATGACAGGTCATGGTATATTTATAAATGGTTCTCGTCAGGAAAGAACTAAAGTCAGGTGAAATAAAATAAGGACTAATTGATACTGTAGTCCTAATAATGTGATCCATTGTATGGGGTAGCATTATATCAAGGGTCTTTGAAGTGAGGGCCAATTTATTTCCTTTATGTTATGCAGAAATTATTTATAAATATGCCTCTTTTATAACATGGAAGTAAATGATTTCCTTACAATAATTTCAAGATCTTATTGATATCTTCATAAATGTATGTCATTAGAATTATTGATATGTCTTCATAAAACAAATATTATTATGTCATTATGTGTTATTATTTGCCATTCAGTTTTTGGATATGTCCATCAACCATCCATAAAAAAACGATGTTGGACATGAAATTGAATCTCTAGTTATCTTCCTTGACAGGTACAGAGTTATCTTCCTTGACAGGTACAGATACTTTCCATTATTGCTGAGTGCGTATACTTTAAAATTCTACCTGAAGCAAACCTTGATCTACCAAGCAGACTAACACCATGTAAAACCTTCTGGCACTTTAAACGTATTAAGGGCTATATCATCCCAAGGAAATGGGAGCTAAGTGCATTTTTCAAAGGATACACCAAGGCAGCAGAACTGGACTGGTCTAGACTGCATCGAACCTGCAATCTTTGGATTATGAATCTAATGCTGTACCAACTGAGCCACAATGGCTGTCTGAAACACGACTCAGAGAAATCTGCAAGAACCACATAAAACAAGGCACATAAGTTTCAGTATGCCAGACTTTTCAAGAGAATTTTTATTTCATATTTCAGGGTGGTAAAACCCCTAAAGAGTGCCTGAACCTGAAAAATGACCCCAGTGTTCCAGATGAATGTCAGCTTTTGAGAACTGCTTTTTATGACTGCAAAAGATCTATAGTAAGTAGAATTTAAGCACAATTATGTGGACATGAAGTAATGCTACTTGTTTTTATTACTATTTTAAATTTGGTCTCAGTTGTTTTTTATATATTGTACAGGGAAATCTGGAAAAGTTAGGAAATCTAATAGATTTGTTCCTAACTGGGAAAAGCTCATTAATTTTGTGGGGATAAACTGGGAATTGTCAACTGCCATTTTATTGCAGAAAAGATATAACTGAGCTGATTGTGAGTTAAATTCCAAAGCTCTTAGAGGAATTTTCAGAGGTTGCTGATCATTTAGGTTCTTTTTCTTAACATTTATATAATCAGTCCAAGCACTGAGTTGCTCAGATTGGTCAGATAGACTGGTTAGTTAGCCCTGTAGTCACTTTCATATTGCTATGTTTTCCTATGTAGAAGATTTAAAGACCATCACATTATGCCCAGTGTCTGCAGCATATGGTCCTGATAAGTTTAAAAGATTGGTAATGAAGTTTATCTTCCTCGGTTCCCCATTTGAAATGTAAAGTTAATGAAATGTATTCTGATAAATCTTTGTTTACTTTTGGGTAGTTCACACTGGAACATGGTGTTGAACATTGTCATCCATAGTAACCTTTGTCAACACTGCCTACTCTAGTTCACCTCCATAGTGAATTTTGTAATCAGATATTGCTAAATCCACAGAAATCTACCTGGGGGAATTTTCTGTGCAGAATCCCATGCTCTGGGCTTTTTTCATAATGATTGCATTCAGTGAAAAGTCCATAGTTGGATTATGTTGAAAGATATTAGTGGATTATTTATCTTAAAACAATCAGTCTTTTGTATAATGAAGTATGTAATTTTGAAGAGCTTTTTGTAATATGTGAAACAACTCTTTTCAAAAAAACTTTCTTCATACCAACATATGCAGTTAGACAGAATGAAGTTTACATTTTTATTCTGTAAATTGAAATGAGCTACGTGCAAATGACAAGTTTGGATAAGGGCAAATCTTCACCCATAATCAGATCCAGATGAAACTTTTATAGATAGAAGAGATGCTTCTCTCTTCCTTAAATACGTATTTCATTTTTAGCTATGACTGCTTTTAATAAAGAAAAGTGGCCATTACAAAGTCAGTGGTTATCACCTCTGCCATGGTACCATTTCTTTTTTGATTTTAGATATGGTGGTTAAAAAGCCAATATCTCTGAAAACAAATATACATCTTAAATTGTGTATTTGCACACAATATACATAATGTCAGTTTTGTTTAAAGAAAATAAAAAATGTCATTTTTGTGATACTATGAAATAGACTTTTTAGACCCACATGGACATACCATACATCATGTAATTTTCAGACATGAAACAACCTTTTTTTTTGCAATTTACAAGAAATAATGTGTAAAAAAATAATAATCATTTTGGGGAAGAGATCATTTACAAAAATAGATAGGACCTGAGATAGAGAAGGATTTCAAAATATTTACATGATTGTCAGAATTAAATTCTCATGCATCAGATGTAATTGTGCTGAAGCAACATGCACTAGTATAATATCTTGTTTAGATTTGCTTACATATGTGTATACTGGGATAGACAAGTTACATATGTGTATACTGGGATAGACAAGTTACATATGTGTATACTGGGATAGACAAGTTACATATGTGTATACTGGGATAGACAAGTTACATATGTGTATACTGGGATAGACAAGTTACATATGTATATACTGGGATAGACAAGTTAGAAAATGAATAATCCTGACATGAACATAGGTATTCCTTCAAATCTTTCTTCTTGCACCATGTGATCAAAATAAATTATGTCCTGATAATAGAGAGAGGCCTTTTTTTGTATATTAAAAAATGCTATGCCTGTACGCGTACTGTCGTGAGAGTCTATCATTGTTTACGACAGAGATTTAAGTCCTAAGGATAATGTATTTAGAAGTTCTGTAGATTGGTGCTGTACTTTCTGTTATCTTTTATTTGCTACGTTGTTTGCAATGAAGTTATTCATAGTCAAAAGTTGCATTATAAAGGGACAAACACAGTACATCCTTTTTTTCTGGACTTTTGAAGACATGAGTAAGGTCGGTCAGAATTACTTCCAATGAAAGCAATAAGTTGAAGAGAACACACAGATCAGAATTCTGCATTTTCATTGACGTAAGCCTTTTTGCAAACTTATGCCACCTTCACTCTGTAGAAAGCAGGAGAAGGTATAATGCTTGGAGTCATATCTGTAAAAACAAAGCAATACATGTTGGGAATATGATATGATATTTGTGTTGAAGTATGATAAATTGCATCAGCACTCTGTACTGTGTGATTATGCATGACATAGTGCGAGAAATAAGGTACTGTAACTACACACTTATAAGTCAGATCACACTGCAAACTGCAGGGACCCAGATCTGCTGGCACATAATGTGCCAGCAGATCAGAGTCTGTGCAGTATGTGTGGTGTAATCAGTAGAACAAACAATGTAGACCATAATCTGCCTTTGCATAATGCAACAGCAGATCAGGGTCAGTGTTGTTTGCAGTTGGACCCAACTTTATAAGCAGGTATATACAGTAGTTATGCAGTTTCTAAAATTTTTGGCACTTTTATGTGGATGAGATATTGAATTTGCAGACTGGTTTATTTTGTATACACCTATAAGGACATTATTTTTGCATTTTGTCTATCAGTCCATTGCCAGTTTTTTCTGTACAGTAACTCAAGTTTTCCACCATGTAAAGTCGCTGAACTTTGTGGAAGTTGTGCACTTGAGATAAGAACGAAATCTAGTATTTCAGGGGTCAAAAGGTCAAAGAGCAAGGTCATATTAACTGAAAGAAAACATGTTTTTTTCATACAGTAATCTTATATATATATATATATATATATATATATATATATATATATATATATATATATTACAGACTTGCACCAAAGTTTGTGGATGTCTTGCATGTTAGGTAAGGAAAAACCCTGTCAATTTTTGGGTCAAAGGTCAAGGTCACATGATCGAAAGAAGAACAGTTATTTCTGCTAAAGATAAGTTCTTGACCATGCACCTCCACTAAGTTTTTGGATGAATTTCATATTGAGTGAGAAAGAAGCCTATTGATGTGGGTAAAATGGTCAAAGGTCAAAAAATTTAAAAAATTTGGCATAATAACTGTAGGTTTAGACCATTTACTAGACAAAATTTTGGGGAGGCCTTGCATGCAAGGTATGGAAGATTCTAAACGTCAGAGGCCAGGATCACTGTAACTGAAGAATGATGGGTTTTGCAGAATAACTTTCTTTTAAAGTAAACTCATCATTGATCAAACTTTGTGGATCACTTGCACTTAAGGTAATAAAGTAACATGTAGATTCTGGTCCTTAATATCCGAGGTCATGATCATGATTATGGTCATGGTAAATTGAAAATGAAAATAGTAGTTTCTTCAGTGTAATTTTGGTTGAAGACTGCACAGTTTGACCAAAGGTCCAGATAAGTAAAACCCATTGGTTATTGAACTCCATGATCTACTGGTTCCCACACTGAGGACTGATAAACATGGGGCAGGTGAATAATGTCATGTTTCACACTGTATACAACTTCTTTCCTAAATTTAATTAATGGCTAAGTTAGCTAGTGAAATACCTTGTACATTTATTCAAATGATTGAAATAAAGCACTATGATAGCAATAAATTCTGGTGGCAATCTCAGATTCTTTTTATATAGAAACTAGGTTAATTACCCATCCTAGGATGGGAATAAAAAAAAGTAAGAAGAAGTTTTTAAAATTGGGATGAACGAGTTTAAAAGAAAGTTTGAACACAAAAACACAAAAAGTATTTTTAAAAATTCGGATGGTGTTGTGTTTTGCATTTGCAACTTCTTGTTTGGCAGCCAGGACACACAGAAAGAAAGAAAGAAAAACAAATGTGGATGTTTATATATATGATTAGGAATGTATTATGATTATGTCTCATTCTGGAACCTCAGAATCATCATACATATTGTACTGCCACATCATTGGTGATCCACACCCGAAGTTATAATGGACATTGATTTTTCCATTTATTTCAGATTGACATGAGAGCAAGATTTCGGGGAAGGAAAGGTGACTAATAATTCCGGTTCAACTCTGGTGCTGACTGTATATGTATGATTTATTAAATGAAATGACCGGTGGATGGTGTTTATATGCAGAAAGCTCTTTACAGGAGAATTGATCAGACTTTTATTCTTTATATTATTTGTCCAAATAGTTTGGTCCTTCTTGAAAACATAACATTAAGAGGTAAGTGTGAAATTGGACAAAATTGTATGACTGAAAGTAATTTTCATTGTGAAGAGTTCAATCCTTGTATTATATGACTGAAAGTTATTTTCATTATGAAAAGTTCATATTTGTAAACAGAGAAAAGTACTGTAACCTTATAAAATAGTACATTAAGTGTTTGATAATAAACCTTACCTTTTGTTGAGAAATATGTCTTTATGAAGATTTGTTTAAAGAGAGTAGATGCCGTGGAATGCAATACGGTGTTGATAATGTGGCAACATTTAATTTGGTATACATTTTTTGTTTTGTTTTTTTAAAGGCATTTTCATGGATAGTAAAATTCATGGATTTGCTTCTGTTCGAGTTGGCTATTTTTTAGGTATTTAATTCCTTAGACTAAATCTCTGTAAATATGCCAGATGATATAGACAAAAGAACAAAAAGATGCTGACATCAAAGGCTGGTTACTTGAATGGTTTATAGTACTGCCACCAGTACAACCAAAATTCAGACACCTGTCAAGATCAATTACTTACACCTTTTTTTTCGTCCAAATTCTCATCTTCAATCAGAGCCAGAGCAGCAAACAAAGACCATTCCTCTGAAACTCATCTTTTACTTTAAACACTATTCATGTCATACCATTAGATCAGTCCAGTCATAATATCAAGAACGATAAAATTCAGGTTAGATCATCTGCAAAAAATGTCTGAGTGATCAGACATAATTACCTGTGGCATTGATCAAGTTAGATCCTAGACCTATGCAATTCTTCAGTTTTGGGATTATTTGCATAATTTTGGGATTATTTGCATGGCCAGACTTTGTATGTAGAATGCGAATTGATTGATGCATATATATGTATTCATGTTGCAGAGTAATAACCCTTGATATTAACATTTAATTTTGGCATCTTCTGTTTTATTTTTGGGTAATCATTTTTATACCAATGCATTTTTATTGATCTTTTATTGTAAGGTTGAAATGTTCATTTTATTTTAGTGTTTGCCTTCAATTTAGGCCTTATTGATTAATGGCTTATATTATCATATATGGAAAGGAAGTTTCTTAGAGGCAGGCAAATTACCACTGAACAATATCTTGCAAGAAAATAGATGCAAATGAAAACTGATTTACTGCATTTTTGAATGCTTTTCGCATCCATTGATGTGATTGTTTAATGTGTATCAGAGAACAAATATTACAGCCTTCATTTATTTTCATTTCATTTATGATTAAATTAAACATAGTGAATGAACGAACTCATGTTTAACGTCTCACCAACAAAGAAAGGTAGTAGTAGCAAAGTGTGTGTTTTGCCCCTCTGGCCTCCTTGGGTCACAGACACCACCCCCATGACTTTCTTAGCCCATGTGTGACCCATAAATGTTTAGCAGTTTAATCATCCATGCATGTGACCAGTCATGGGGGTAGAGTCCGTGATGGGTGTCAGTGACCCAAAGGGCAGAGGGGCAAAACAGCAATTTATTTCTATTCATGCTTGTTATATAGATGTGGTTGCATACAGTACTGATTCACACGATGCAGACTACCACAATGAATAAATTTAAGGTAGCAGCAGCTTGTGTTTCAGTTCATGAAAATACTTACTGCACAGAGACTACATTTTGATTTTCTCTATAATAGCATGGAATGTGTGCTGAAACTTTTTTATATCCAAGAATTGCTGTATAAATGGCAAAGAATCAGATTGACTATCAAAATATTTTGAAGTTATTTAATGTGGTCTCTTACAATGGTATTAATTTATCAAATGACTGGAAAATCAAAAGTGTGACAGAGAAACTGAGATCACATTATCAGTTGAATGCATCATACAGATTTATCGAAGAGGCTTAAAAGATATATGCATTTTAAGAGACATATATGGCACACATTGATAAATTTTTTAACTTGGGAGTGATCTTAGCAATGGAATGAAATAAACTAGGGCAGGCCTATGAAGAAAATAAAAATAAAAAAATAAGTTTCCAGAATATTGTGCATGAAAAAGTACATGTACCAAAAGAGAAATAACTTGTCCATTGAGCCTGAAACTTTTGATGATTTTAGTGAGACTTGTTCTAGCTGTAATGATGAGAATATCCAAGAGCAATTCAATTACATAAATGCTTTCCGGCATTAATATAGGTATGGCATCCAAATTCACTATTCTTTGGTGGATATACAAATGGTATTATAATGACGCAGAAGAAAAGCAGCACTCATATTGACAACAGTTTTCAAATGCTATTAGTGAAAGCAATAAAGCAAAAACAATTAAGGAGATTTACCAGCACTCTAAGAAATTTGATATTATTGGATTCCAATGCAGAGAGTGTGGCCCATCTCAAGTTGGAGCAATATTTTGTCGTGATGGGTCATATGAGCTTATTTGGGCTGATAGTGCACTGGAATTTATTTTCTTCACATTTGCAGATGATTTTAATGATGCCAATGATAACGAGTTATTTTATCTGAAAAAGCCAGATTTAAAACTTCTAGTTACCATAAAGTCACATAATGGACTCTATCCACCAAGAGCTTTGAAATCTGTGTACCACCTGGTGCAGAGGAGATAAAAAATATGGGATATCAAAAACATGGATACATCTGAACTGTAGCAGTTTTTCCACCAATTAAAGAAACACTTGCATATATGCTTAAAAATCTCCATGGCATTGGGATGTAATTAGTGCAAAGCTGTCTGCCTTGGAAAATAGGAACTCTGTGGCAGAACATGTCATTAGGAATACTGTAAATCACATACGCTGATCTTACATTATGGTCATGGTGTATGGCCATGTCATAAATGCAGTATTGGAGTCAAGTCATATAATCAACTTACAAACCCTGTGGATCTGTACATGAATATATGGTGCGAAAAATAAACCGACAGCACAAACACCTGTGACTGCTCAAACACAGAAAGAAAAAAAATAAAAACAAAAACAAACAACAATAGAACAGAAATAAATGAAAGAATAACTAGGATCGAAGCAATTGCAGGTTCTGATCCTGATAAAATACAAAAATTAAGACAAGTCATTGATGACCTTCTTAATTAAAGAAACCTTTCCCCCTTGTATATGCTTGCCATCTGTACCTCAGCTCAAACAGATTACACAAGAACATGGAATATACATACTAAGTCGTATGCTAGAGGCTGATATACTTGAATTATTATGACTCAATAAACGAAAACAATTTTCACTTGAGCATAATATATCTGACTACCATGACGTACAAGAAAAGTGGACATTGTTGTGATATTAGGTGTGAAAACCGTCATCATCGTCTTGCATGTGCTATTGCTACTGAAGCGGCTGAGTATGTTAATGCAAAAACACAGTAATTACATGTACCTGAAATCAAATTTCAAAAACATAGTGGCAAACTAGAAATTCATATGGCAGTTATCCCACCCACATACAAACCAGGTAAAGACGCTCGACAGTTATTAACAAATAAGAATCCTGGAATCATAGCGGTGTTACAAAACTTTGGTCACATAAGTGTTAAAGAAGACATTGTCCTTAGCACGCATCTGGTTATGCCACTTAACAGGATAGATTTAAAACCAGCACACCTCGGATACCTAGCAGTGAGCGTAATCCTGAACTGCAAGGACGCAGCACCATTAACGATGAAATTGACAGAGGCATTGAAAAGATTCTTGAAATGCTGGAGAAATGCACCAATGCAGGATCGGGATGGACTCTCAAAAGATGTACCCAAGGCGAGGTACATCTCTTACTGTATCTAACATTTTGTGGATCCATTTACATGGCACCATCAGAGTGGGTAATGCTAAGGTTAGTTATAAACATAATAAAGGTTGACATATGATTTGTGAATGGGCTATTTTATCAGCATTATATCTGGCAAGTGAACACCCAGACTTGCCTCGAAAATACCAACAACATCCGGGTGAACTTAAATTTGGTGATACTGAATTTCCCGTGCAGGTTACCAAAGTCCCACTGAACAAATTTTAAACACATAAGGTATCAAGATTCAGATTAATTTGTTGCTGCAGAGTGAAATGAAAAATTTCAGAATCGGCATCGCACTATATATTGGATAAAGAATCTTTCTTGGTTACTTAACCAATACAGCAAGCACACACATTAAAAAAAATATCCATGCAGACGTTGTATGCATGTATTTAAGACCCAGGAACTCCTCACCAGCAATGACTTTTACTGTGGTTGTATTAATGACAAACCACAGCAAATAATAATGTCAGAACCTGGTAAAAACATTTTCAAATTTACTGCAGTGCAACAAAAGATGAAAGTCCCTGATATCATCTATGCGGATTTAAATGTCTGAACGTTTCAGTGGCAGACACAAATTCTTCCAGTATTGATCAAACAGTGCAAGTTGCTGAACAAATTCTATGCAAGTTCTGTTATGTAGCAGTTCGATGTGATGGAGAAAGAGCACAACCAGTCCTTTATCGTGCATAGAGTGCTAGCACTGTAAAAATAGTTGAGATGTTTCTTAAATCGATCCAAGTTACGGCAAAATGGATTCAAAAGCCCATGAACAATAACGTGTTTGGGAAAACCACAAAGAAGCTGCATACACGAATTCAAGTTGATCTTGGCCATGATAGTGAACAAGACAAACTTCGAAGGCCCATCACTGACCCGGCCTTTGAATCCAGAAAAAATCTTTGATGGTGCACTTGTTCACAGTAAAAAATAAAAACTAACGCTGACAAAACCAGTCTATGTTGGATCATCATGTTGGACTTGTCCAAGCTGCTCATGTATGAGTTTTATTATGACAAAATCAAAAAAACTAACGAGACAAAACCAGTCTATGTTGGATCATCATGTTGGACTTGTCCAAGCTGCTCATGTATGAGTTTTATTATGACAAAATCAAACCGTTTCATCAGGATCAGGTCAAGATACTCTTTCTCCTTTAGGATACAAGTTTTAAGTAGTACTATTAGAATAGAGCAAAAGAGTATAAATAAATTCTACATTGATCTAACAAAGGCATAAACCTACCCAGACCTGTATGTGTGGACAAAAATAACGTAAACTCGGATCAATATGTATGAATAAATGTTGCTGCATGGACCATGTTTTTGCGATTTTTGTCCCCAACAATCTGCATACAATTTAATGATCGATTCCTTCAATGCATATTTGAACTGCTCAGTGTACCTGGGAAATAATGAGAAATATCATGTCTTAAACAAATGTAAGTGTCACATTTAAATCTCAGACGAAACATATTGATATTTCACATGGTCCGAATCAGCCGGAAATCTGGTCTGAATCAGCCAGCCAACAAAGTAGCAAACACTTCCTATAAGTCCTGATAGTTATTACCAATCCGACCAAGCCTCAGTATATGGAATTTATTAATGCCCATGAACGTGTTGCTACTTGCTTTTAATGCACATTCATAGAATTGAGATACATTATATACAAATCTATATTTTATTTGCTCTTTCATTCAGCGGTCGCTTTCTTTGCTCTGGCTATTTGCTGTTTCCTTTGCTTCATATCTAACAGTATTTTACATTGCTTAATTGGATGTAAGGCCATTTCGTTTTGCATTTGTTATCCGACAGGAAATTTTGAAACAGTTTTGTCTTGTCTTCCCCCGATTTGCACCTCCACACTGCATCATGAACTAAATAATTCTGTTCATGTGTGGCGAAAAGCCATCCACTTTTGTGAAGAGCGCTACGGCACTCCATAAAGTGAACTCCAGTTAAGCTGTACAATTTCCGAATAGTCTGCAATATTTTGCAAAGACAGGATACTTTTTCCTTACATTATTATCCAAATTATCTGCACGACTTTAAAAATTAATTGTTCTTTCTGCATCTCTAATACCGACAGTTCCCAAAAAAGTGTTCGTAATACATTGACGTTCTTTTTTTTTCCACCCCAACTTTATTTTGCAAGTAATGCTTGATATTAATTTTGAAATGCTTTGTGCATATATTGCCATGGGAAAGACGTATTCAATCGCTGTAATCAACGCTTTCTCTTCTTCTGTGCCAAATTCCATGTTTTCGGAAATTTGGAGCTCTACATCTTCAGCTTCAGAGTCCAATTCAGTATCAACATGTTCAAGAAAGCCTTTATAAGTTTTGTATAAAGCATCTTTGTGAAGAAGAATAAGTCCTAAGAAGATTGGATTTTCATTTGTTTTGTCCTTATGAGTCTATCGTTCTTGTAAACAATTGTTGTGATATAGTAACTTCCAAGATTAAGTGGTCTGGCTGACACTTCGCATATTTCAGAAAATGTCTGATGTCTTTCATCTGGCCTGAGGTATAACAGATGACTGATGGAACTTTATCTTTGTGATGGATACTTGTTTGAACGAAAGGGTAGCAATTGATCATTTCAATTACTTCTACAAGCTCATTGGCAATATTGACCTTGTTTGACGCGACTTTCTTATCCTTTATCTGATCACAGTACTTTTTATTTCTGATAACTTCATAATCACGCACACATGTTAGTGAGCCATTTTGTTTTAGTTCGTGGTAGATATCTCTCGGTTTTCGACTTAAGTTTTTCATCTACTCCATTATTTTGTCAAATGTTGTCAGATTTGTTTGTACACAATCTGCCTTACCGTTTGAGTTACCGTGTGGAATTGTTTTTGCTGGATGAATGCCTACATATTCGCATAAAGCGACGTTTCCCAAAGTTGCGACATTTAATCTGTCTTGTGCTTGGTATAATGTCGACTAAAATTGACAACATCGTCATTGCTTGGCTGTAGACAAAGTGGTTCCATATGACTTGCCCTTAATCCGAGTAATAAGGCCATGTCTTCATTTCCATTAAGTGCTATTGAGACGCGTTAAAAAAACAATTGTCATCTCCTGCTGCCAACGAAGGAACACCGTAAGAAAGTAAGGCTGCATTTTTCAATAATGGTCAATGAGTTTCTGTCCTTTCTTGAAACTGGATGAGATTACTGCTTTGCGTAGTATTCAAACTCCTCAAGGTATATGTTCTCGCTTTTTGCTGCAAGTTTCAAGCTTTCTTCTCTTTGTTGCAATGACTGACCCTGCACCCTTTTTTCCCCAATAAATATTGAAGTTCTACTCAGGAATCAAAACGAATTCAGATACGTATATAATAGTTTAATAAAGTCATTAATACAGTATCCCAAAGCTCAATAAACATTTTTTTTTAAATTCAACATTCTAAAAGACAAGAATTGGGGGAATAAGGTATATTCGAATCCGTGTAAAATTACTTTGGATACAAAATTATGGTGGCTCCAGTTTAGAATTAACCATAACATACTGATCACAAATAGTTTTTGTATTATTCAAAAATGGTTTTGTTGCTACCAAGAATAAGGAAGAAATGATGAAACATTTATTTTGCAACTGTATTGTTGTGAAACATTTTGGGGTCAGGTTTTACATTTTGTAAGTAACGAGATTGGAGTGAATTTCAATATTTCTGAAAATCTTATTTTATTTGGAGATTTAAATGAATCTTGCCAGTGAAACTTTGTAAATCTAGTAGTATTACTAGGAAACATAATATATTAATATCGAAATTTAAAA
>JAECUM010003993.1:0-79435 GCA_016617855.1 Megalonaias nervosa | reverse complement strand
GATAAAACAATGTTTTCAAGAGTAGTAGTACTGAATTACACAAAAATATACAAATGGTTGTTTCTGTAGATGTTGACTAAGAAGCTTTTCAAAAGCTTGGCATGAGTCAGCTAACTTTATAATGGGTGGTGCCCGTACAAAACATTTAGGCAGATTCCGTCTGGATTTTAGGTGGATTCAGGGTGTATTCCACCTAAAAAACCCAAATTTCAGATGGACTTGAGGCGGACTGGGAATATGGCTAAGTTGAGATACTGAATCTGTCTAATTGTTAAGCGTACTATTTCTCATATTCCTTCTAAAGGATAACTGTTAGATGGAAAAGTTCTGATTGTCCAGTTCATTTTCCTACTTTAAGACGGATTCTGGACTTAGACTGATTTTAGCAGAAATGTTAGGTGTAATATTGAACTTTATCAAAAGGACTACAAGTATAGATGAATCTTTGGACTTAGAAAATTTGGTGCAAGGTGGATTTTGGACTTGATCTGATGTTTATTCTTAAAAATAAGTTTTTTGCTTCTTATTAAAATATGCTCTACAAAAATCGTACCTTAGTCAAAATGTGAGTGAAATTTCAGCGAAATCACAGTGAAAATTTTGTGATATTCACTCAAATGTCCTCTTTTCACTAAAATTATGGTATTTTAGGAGATTTTACCAAACTTTCTGAAAATATCAGTGAAATTTTGTGATTGAAATTTCACAGACTCTGCCAACATTTCTGAAAATATCTGTGAGAATTTGTGATTGAAATTTGCCAAAAATTCTTAAAATATAGTGATATTTTCTGACTGTAACATCACTGACATTTCAATAAAAAATATCAATAAGATATAATAAAATTTATTTTTTGTTTCTTGTAAAATCTGAATGATTTTCAGCAACATTTATATTTCCTGTTTCTGATGGCTGTAATTTTATTGTTCATTTTGGGAACAATAACTTCTTTCCTCATCTTTCCTTGTTATGTTTCTTTTTCAAATTTTTGTTGTTGTTGTTGTATTTTTGTTTAACTTCAATTGGATTTAACTGCCCTCAAACAAGATTGTTTTCTTGTTTTCCATTTTAAAGCAGAATTTCACTTTTCTCCAGACCTGAATCTGATTTTCCTCGATATGGACCCTTTTTTTAATATCGTCTCCGAAACTGATTTTTTGTATGTGTGTGTGAGTTTTAATGCTCCATTCTGCAACGAGCTTTCTAATACATGTAAGTATTTGTTCTGTATATTACTTAACAGATGATCGCTGTAAAAAGCTTTCTGATTGGTCAAAAGTTGTACTTGCCCAATGAATTATCATGTAATAGAAACTGATGGGAATAAGCATGCTTGATAAACATGATCATTCGAATTTTCGAGCAGGATATGAGCTTGAATAACCATTTGAAAAATGTGCAACAATGAGAACAGCTTGAATGCACAGTCGATGGTAACATAACTGGTCAATCTGTATGAAAACTGAATGCCAGGACCAGCATTTTGCTTTTTGTGCCATAAAGAGCTTTACAGTAGCAGCTAATGTTCTAAATATGACAAGGAATTGAACCAGGATGATTTAGAAGTTATATAACTCGAAACTGATTAACTTCCAGAATTTAAGGAGGGACAGTGTATATATCACTGGTGGGAATTGTTGATATTATTGCCAGATACCCATGTCTATGAGAGATAGTCATATCTTTGCGGAGTTTTCTTGGCCCACAAGTAGAATCATCCTTCAATATCGTGAATGGTATTATTGTTTATATTATCAAATTTTCTAGTCGTGTTAGAATTCAATGTAAAATAAAAGTAATTATATCATGATGAACATTTGTCACTGTTGCTTATGGAACAAGGACTAATTCAAGAGACCACAACAACATCATAGTTTGTACATTAATCAAAAATCAAGTCTACAGTACAACAGTGACATAAGGCAGGCTCCTAGCATTTCTTCTTTTCATAATCAATGTCTCAAATGGATGCTTTTCTGTAATTTTGCATCATTTTCACAGTTGAATTTTTCAATGCAGGATAATATTTTATATTTTATATATGTTTATGTGTTCACAGATGCCTGTGCATATGTTCCAGACTTGATACTTAAATTTTTAAAACCACTTAATCATTTACTGTCAAGCCAGATTCTTCACATCATGTTATATATACTGTATAATATTGTACATAACAGATAGAAGGCCTCAAGTACATTAGTTCTGTAACTAACTGAGTTACCTTCTCTAAATAAAGTCTTTATTATTATTATTATTATTATTATTACTATTATTAACTCCCATATCTCTTGCCTTGGATGTCATATAATTACAACATCTGTATAATTTTGTTTCATGTACACTGAAATATCACCTGGGTTAATAAAGTCCTGTTTAATTCATATCCATTATTTATTTGAAACCTTTTGAAATATCTGAAAAATTACTGAAACTTCAGTAAAATACTATATAATGATCAAAATGTTAGTGAAATCTCACCAACATTTTAGTAAACCCTCACAAAACTTTCAATGAAATGTTAGAGCCAAGAAAAACTTAAGTGAAAGTTTTGGCCAAACTTTTTGTGAAACTTCATCAGAATTTCAGTGAAAGTTTTGGTCAAAATATTTGTGAAATTTCACCCAAGTTTCAGTGAAATGAAAAAGACTTAAATGATGCCATCAAGGATTAGGTTTTGTAAGCAAGAAAGAAAATGAGGACAAGAAAAACCTAAATCTCATTTGATAACGTCTGTCAAATTAAATTTATGATCCATTTTAAAAATTATTGTGAATGTTTATCATTGATGCTCAATAATGTCTAAGAATCATTAGGCAGTTTAACAGAAATCTGAAGCAGATTGTTTTACTGAATAATATTTATGTAGTCATTTTAGGCAGCCTTCTTTAGATGGAAATCTTAGGCAGAGTTTTATTTCAGGTGGAAATTTCAGGCAGGTTTTTTTCCAGGTAGAATTTGATTTCAGGTGGAAATCTTAGATGGATTTTTTTGTTTAAGTGGAATAGGAAAACTAATCTACATATTTCATATAAAATTCTGCCAGAAATCCACCTAAAGTCCGCTTGAAATTCACCTAAGCTTCTTTAAGTTTATGGTTAGGCAGAAAACGCTTAATAAAAACCCATCTGAAATCGCCTAAAGTCCACCTGGAAAATTTTGTACAGGATTTCATGCGGATTTTTATTTAAGGTGGAAATCTTAGATGGATTCTTTTCATTTAAGTGGAATATCAGAACAACTAATTTGCATATTTTGCCTAAAATTCTGCCCTGAATCTCACTTGAAATTTGCCTAAACCCTTAATATGAGCAATTATGGTTTAGGCAGAAAGGGCTTAAAAAACCCATCTGAAATCAGCCTTAAGTCTGCCTGGAAAATTTCATACGGGTGTGGAATTCCATAGTTTGGCTTCAGAAAAAGCAAAACACTCTTATAGAACTCTGAATTTGTTATAGGTAAATATAAATTATTCATTGTGACTGGTCCTAGTTCATATATATATATATATATAATTTTCAACAAATTTAAAAATTTCATTTAAGATAATCAGAAGCCAATCCATGTAAGGATTTATAGGCTAGGAAACCCTTCCAAAACTTAGTTCTCTGCTGCAAATTGGAAGCCATTTGTTAAGTTCTGTATAGTACATTGGGTTAAATTCTTGAAGAAAAAGAATTTCCCATGTTTTCCTCACTGGTTATACTGGCTATTTGAAACTGACCTTGTATATCTTAGGTATTGTTCAAAGAACCTTTAACTCCCTTTATTTTGGTCTATGATTGATGGGTGTATTACAGGTTGTAGAATATACAGCTTGGCCTTACTCTAGATGTGCACCTTTCAAAAAAGTGCAATCTCCACTTGGTCATTTTCACTTCCTGAACTTCAGAGGTAAATTGTAAATAAATGAGTCGAAAACTTTTTTTCTTTACATTTTATATATTTGGTAATTCATTCATTGCACTTTCAGAATCTGGTATTGTCTAGTCTGGCAAAATTAATGATTCCCTATTTTAATAACTGCTAAAGATAGTGTACTTTAGACTAATTCAGGCTGATTTTCTGAGTACAATGAAGCAGTCATTTTAGTTAGGTGTGTACATGATTAGATCATGTACAATTTCTAAAAGTACAATATCCAAAGAAATTTCAACCACAGTACATGAGAGTAAGATAGAGGTATGTCAACATTCTCTCCACTGTGCATGTTGCAAATATAAAACAACTTCACCTTGTACTCACCACTCTCTCAGCAGTTCATAATATCTGTATAACACCCCCTGATGGTGTATCTAAATCTGCATCAAAAATAACTCTAGCTGCTCTTTTATTAAATTTCAGTAATCTTTTTTTTGATTTTCTGAACAACTATTACACCAAACAGAACAACAATATATTAGGTGGCATCATATATTCATTGCAGAATATCTTTTTGCTGTTGGGGGAGATAAGATTTTACTCTGTTCAGTAGATAAAGCAGTGAGTTAACTTTTTAATGACCTTATCATCTTGCATTTTCCAGCAAAGATACTGTCTATCATGATGCCAAGTTATTTGTCTATTTCAGGCTGTTGTAGATCCATATCTTTTAGCATTAATCTGAAACAATGTTTCTCAGCTTTTACTCTTTCTTGCCTACTTCTGATCATGGTTTTTGATTTCGCTGCATTTACCTTCATACCATTGTGCTCACACCAGTTATTTATTTTTACCAAATCTTTATTTAATTTAGTGCTAATCTCATGGCCTGTTGATCCAGTGTTATATAACATCATGTCATTTGCAAACATGTTGGTAGTGGATGGCTCATTGTGATAAGTTGAATCACTGATGTACAACATAAAAAGTAATGGTCCAAAAACTGATCCTTTTTAACACCCGACTTGATCAGTTTATTATCTGAAAGTTTACTTAAAACAGGAACTTGTTGTCTGTCTTCAAGAGAGGTTTGAAACCAAGTTAAGCTTTCATGGTTAACTTGATATAAGCTGAGATTTTTCAGTAGGATTTTTTTTTATTTGCAAGGTCAAATGCCTTTGTAAGGTCAAGAAACACTGTACCTACGAGGTTTACCAATCCTCCACCATTCTAGTTAATGTAGTCTGACATGAATGTCCTTCATGAAAGCCTGATTGCCATGAATGTAGTAAATTAAATGATTCCAGGTAGTTTCTATAAATTCATTACAACATGTCTTTCTAATATCTTTGAAAGTGCTGATAAATAGGTCTACAGTCATTCATGTTGGAAAGATCTCAGTTCTTATGTACTAGAGTTACTTTTGCCAATTTTATTTGGAAAAATACCAGTGCAAATACATAGATTGAAGATTTACACAAGTGAAGGTGCAATTACTTGAGATGAGTTTTAGGTATTTAGTACTTAATATGGATGTATGAGGATCAAAGGAAAGTGAATAATCACCTCTTGAAGGTTCATGTAATGCCAAATTTACCTATATGACTGTACTTTTTGCTTGTAATACTGAAAACAATATATGTGATGGAAGCTAAGGTCTACACTTCTAATATCTGAAAGCAGCATGAAACGTGGTTGCAGATCAGGATCCATGCTTGTAATGACTGAAAGCTGCTCATAATGTGGTGGCAGATTTGGATCTTTCTTGAAACACGGCAAATGTACATGGATGAGAATTGAAAATTTTGTTCACCAACAATTATATTTTTTCAGTATGTCATGCTGACCACTGACCTTTTAAGCAACCCACCCCTTCCTTCTTATATCAAGTGCAAGCCATTCATAAAGTTTGGTCTATGCTATACAACAAATGTCGCTGTGTAAATACCATTTTCTTCTTCCATCCAGTGACCTTGGCCTTTGACCCCAAAATTGATAGGGTATTTCCTTATTGAAAGTGAAAGCAATCCATAACATTTGGCAACTATACATTGTGGAGAACTCAAAGTATTGAGTAGAAACAAAACTGGAAGCAGATGGATGGACAGCATTCCAAGATGAACACTCTATCATATGACAGACATATAAAAAGTGGTCTTGCTAAACTCCAAAACATGTGGCAAAATTAAACTGATATATGACCAAAAAGGAAATTACATCATGTTATTGATGTAAAACATCAACAGGCTAAAAAAGACTTCATATTAATGATTTTTTACTCAATTATTTTGAAATTAAATCTTTGTGTGACATCTAATAGTGACACATTTTAAAGGCTAATGGACATGATAATAGTAGGAAATCAAAATGTTCCATATTTAACATGGAGATCATAAAATGTTTTCACAGTTTGAAATGCAATGGATCTGCATGGCATGGCTGATTTTACACATTTAAATTGAATGGAACAAGACTGAAATGACATTGTCACTAATGATTAACATTAAGCATGACATTTAAGAAGAAACTTAAGTGGACCAGAGAATGATTGCCTGGTTGATAGATGCCTAATGGCCAAACGCATGAGCAGCTGCAATCTGAACACCAATCAGTCATTTCGGGCAGAACTGAAAGATAATTCCATCATACTTGATGCCATAGTGACAAGTGGTCATTTTATGGATGGCACCTTTACTTTTGGCAAAATTTACATTGATCCAATGAAGATCACTGCACCAAAAATGATCTGGGTCTATTTCAATTTGACAAAGGGTAGAGCCATTTCCAGTTCTGAGAAGTTGGTCAAGAAAATCATTCAAAATGATTTGCAAGTTGGTCAAGAAAATCATTCAAAATGATTTGTTACTCTTCATCAATATCTAATGGCATATTAGCACAATTTTTCCAGTAGTGAAAGGCTTTTATGACTCCTGCTGAGGTTGATGAAATTCTGTTCACCATTTTTGTTTAGATAAATTTGTTCAAATGTTTTATAGTTTTAGTGATGCGTCCATTATTTCTGGTTATTCAGCATCAGTTATACACACCTGAAATCCCTTCACATGATAGCATACTGTTTCTGTCAAATTTGGTCAAATTCCATTTCGATCTTTTTGAGAATGCCTTCACACAATAGTTTTCTTCTGTCAAATTGGTCAAATTCCATTTAGTACTTTTTGTGAAGAAGTCATTGAATACATTGTTTGTTTATAGTAACAGTGGCAAAATTTGGTTCAATATCATAAATTTGTGCCAATTACAGTGATCATCAACAAAGGATACTTTCTGTCAAATTTGGTCCAGTAGGCTATTTGGGCTTGCTTTGTTGTTGTTTATGTTTATCAAACAGTTCTTCCTATCAATGAAAAGGCCTTGAGATGAAAATTTGATCTGAAAATCTGGATTACCAGGATTCTACCAATGAAGATATGGGCATCCATTGGCATATTTGAGGAACTGTCAATATCCTCTTGTCAGATTGGTTATGTAGGTTTCATCTAATACACTAACATCTAATAGATGTGCTGTAACACTACAGAAACTTCAGAAAGCCTATTTTATTACTTGGAATATTCCCATCAGGTGGTGCATTGAATTACAATGCAAATCATCCAGGGTGATTATCAAGGGCATCAGGAGAAATACTTGTATGAAGATTTTGAAGGGGCATTTAAAACTTGTTTGCACTGAAATAAGGTAGATGCAGTAAAAGGCACTTGCACTAAAATGAGGTAGATGCATTCAGATGCACTTTTATGTGTTGTATGTGGCAAAAGGTTAAAAAGATAAAAGCTTGCCTTCTAGAATTCTCTCTGCCAAATGTGTTCATTGCAGCACCTGTGAGAAGTTGTTATGAAAGATTTTCTCTTTTATATAATAAAAGATTTTCTATTTTATGTAATGAAAGATTTTCTGTGTAATGTAATCAAAGATTTTCTATTTCATGTTATGCTAGTCTTAATAGATAGCTGATAGGCATTATTTATATAAATGCAAACATGCAGACAGCAGACACAAATGTCAGTGAACCTGCTGTATTCACTGTTGCCACAGCAACCAAATCTGGCAATTAGGTTGAAAAATTGGGCCATGGAATTGAAAAATAATTAATTGTTGAAAAAGAATTTTTAAAAAATCAAATATAATCTAAACTATTTTATTAAATATAATCATCCAAAACTGTGTACATGAATGGTTACATTTTTACTTAAGTATTAGTTATATTCCTCAGTATATTATTTCTAGATCAAAGCTGTTTGATTCAAGTTCTATTTTCTATCATGTCAATACATTTCAATATGTTGGAATACTAAGATATTTCCCTAGTGTTCAATTTACCACAAATCATCTCCATATGAAATATGACCCTGTGTTCATTTATTTATAGTCAAATGATAGTATACAATTCATATACAAAAATAATAATATAATTCAAGAATTTACATTGGTTGTCATGGTGACCAAAAGTAGTCCTACATAGGAGTAAAGAATTAAAAAGACTTGGAATGTATTAAAAAGATACTGGCAGAACCTTTCATCTGAATACAAATATATCATTCATTCTTCAAGGAAAAAAATATACTCAACCTATTTTAACTTTACCATCATGGTGAAATACTAATCACACATGAAGAATGATTATATTTGTTCTGTTTGTATGTGAAGAAAATACTGTTTATGCAATGGAGTCAAACTAAAGTGGTGTATCAGAAAACTAATTTAATTTGCATATTTAGAATTTCTTAGAATGCAGATGATTCACATATTTTTATATGTAAATACAATTATACATGATTTTTACTTTTTTTTATGAAGCAGTTTGACAAATACATGTAACTATACAGTGACGTGTAATGACTGACACCAAACGCAACTGCTCTTGGGATGTGTGCATGGCATGGCAACTGCTCTTGGGATGTGTGCATGGCATGGCAACTGCTCTTGGGATGTGTGCATGGCATGGCAACTGCTCTTGGGATGTGTGCATGGCAATCCTTGTTCGGAGGAACGGCAATAACAAAATTTTCAAGATACTAAAGTCATAACAGCACCATTTGCATTTAGGACCAACTAAAAATCAGAATAAGTCTTCTGGTGTAAACCCCATGTCAACAATATTTTCTGTGCAGGAGGTGACAAATAGATCTTAAATATGGCTGACATAGTGTCCACATGGAATGTCAAGATCAGCACCATTTTTAAATCTAACTAAGTAGACATCATAAGCCTTTAGGTGAAAAAACTTATGCCAATATATTCTTTTGTTCATGAGGTGTAGTGTTACAACTCTATGGAAACTAAGTAACAGAAAAAAGAAACACCAAGTTTTGTAAAACTTTACAAATAATTTAATCAAAGTTATACAATGAAAATTTAAGAGGAACATCCAGTATTATGAATTGAATCTGAAATAATCCTAAAGTTCTCTTCAAGTCGAAATGAATCAAATGTTCTGAAATAATTTCAAATCCTTGAATGTACTGGTCTGCCAACAGTCCTGATGTATGACAATGGCTTATCCAAAGCTCCTTTGAATAGTTCACAATAGTCCCAGAATAATATTTTAGTCCAATGAGCATTCTGTAATTCCAATGAATAGTCCTAAAATATGTTTCCTCTCAAATAATATCTAATACATCTGCAGACAAATGAACAAGATGGCCACTGCAGTGGCCATATTGAAAGTCAGATTGGCACCATTTTTGGTTAGGACCAACTAGACATCATAACAAGTCTTTCAGTGAAAACCGCATTTTCATATGATCATCCATTCAAGACAGTAGTGATAGCATTTTTAAGATGGACACTCTGGACATTTGGAACATCAGATCAGCACCATTTTCATTTAGGACCAACCTGACATCATAAGAAGTCTTCTGGTCAAAACCCCTGGTCAATATGACTTTCCATAAAGATGGAGTAGCTAAAACAAGATTTTCAAGATGGGGATCAATTTCATTTATGACCAGCTAAACACCAGAAGTCTTTCAGCAAAAAAGACCATCTAGATATGGAGTAGCGATCACAACAACTTCATGATGTCTGAGCAGCAACTTGTGATTCATGTGCATCTATATCAATGAATTAATGTATGTGTAAAAACTGAAGGCAATCCTCCAAGTAGTTAAGGAGACATAGTGGTTTCATGCTAATGGATAGATGGATGACATGATGCATCACTGATGGACAATAGATCATCCAGTTAGCTTCTGTGGTCTATGATCTGTACAGCTAGCTATACATGCTCCTGGTGATGTATTTTTCTTTTTTAGACAGATATTTAGTTACAGTAAAATGTATAAAAGAAATGGTTAGTTAACACTAAAAATAAATTTAATGGGTCTAAAATGTTTTATAAAAAAAACCCCACAAACTATATGTTAACGTTTCCAGTTTGTGACACACTTGACAATTACCACTTCACATTTCACTGCCTGATTCAAGAAGAGTATCCCTCCCGACAGTGAATTTTGTTTTATACTATGTCAGCGCTGGGATATCCAAAGCCATCCATGGGTTGCCATGAAATCAAAGCCATTATTCATAATGTTTGCCATTTTCTCTGCCTGGACCTTTAAAATTGTCCTAGAGATAGGAATACCTTGTTCACATTGCTGTGTGAACCAGGTGTACAAAGCATCATTTAATTCCACATCGTTTGCATTCTTTGCATGTTTTTTTTTTTTAAAATCTATCATCAGAATCAACATCATGCAAAATATTTCCAAAATATTTGCTCATCCCTGAGCCAGCCTCTGAGTGTCTGCTCTGCAATTTTGATGTGATAACAAACTTTCAATCTTACTGCACCAATAAGAACCCTGTATAAGACACAATGATTTTTACTCGCCAAGTATGCCTTTCACCTGATTGCTTTACTCTTCATGATCACATTTACAAATGATTAGGATATATTAATGATTAATACATGTACTTTCATGATGTTATGTATATAATATTTGAAATCATGTTTAATTGAATGGTCAAATGAAATGGAATGATATTAAGACTTGGTTACAGTGACCATACAAACTTATGTAGGTAGGATTTGTATGCAAGTGAATTATTTTATTGTACCTCCCATACTTCATTTGATACAAAAGACATACTTAATGTGATAAACAACACGTCTCTTTTAATCAGTTGTTTATAATGCAACAGACACTTCCCTAAGTTATAGATCAAAACACAGCAGGTGCTTTATTATGGTTCTCACAGAAGTGCTCGCAGGTATTGATGCAACCGTCGTTTGACCCTTTTCATGTTTCAGTAAAAGAAAGTAGGCCATGATTATAGTGTTTATGCTGAAACGTAACTAAAAGATTAAAGAGTGAATTTCACCTGACTTGTTTATTTCAGCTGCTACCTATCAGCATGAAGTTTTTAGTGATTGCTATTTTGTCATATATTTTTCCTTTCAGAGTGCTCAGAAAATATTTTTAAAAAAAAGATGTAACAAAATAAATGATTTCTTATTAAAACCAACAAATTTCATGATGATGATTCTAACATTTCCGGCACTATCTGATTTTCATTCAGAAGAAGTGATAGCATTTTCAAGACTGTAATGACTGCCATTGGATAGCAACATTTTCATTTTTAACAAACCGGATGTAAGCAGCCTTTCCCATGTTGATGGGACCATAATTTTGGCAGGAGTAACAAAAACAAAATTTTCAAGTTGACCAATGAGGGTAATAATGGATATCTGATTAGCACCATCTGCATTTAGGACTAAGGGCTTTGGTGCTCAAGTGTTTTACAGCACAGCAACACAAGTAGGTTATTTAGCACTAAGGCAACTGGAGTTTAAAGTGCCTTGCCAAAGGACATGACAAGGTAGCTGACCCAGGCTTGTCAGATGGAAGGATTTCAAATCTGCATCCTTTGTTGATGATTCCAGCACATTAACCACTGAGACACTGCAACTCCTATGTATTAGAACCCAATCTTGGGATGAATTAATTTATGAAGATTCATGGCAATCCTCCAACTAATTCTGGCAGAGTTGTGATGACAAACTTAAGCTAGCAGATGGACAAAGGATAATGTACAACTGACCATACCAATTGCTCTTCTAGTCTATGAACAGAAATGCTAAAACTCTGTTGCTGTTGTTAAAGTCTGTGACAATAAGTTGCTAAGGCAGTCATGGCTTCCCCAGTTGCACAGCTCCAACATCCTTGGAACGTGAATCAGTATGCATTCTATGTCTGGCCCTTTTTTTAGTTTTTTGGTTTATTCTGATCACCACTATCTTTGTCAGTCATTGTATTTTGAATTTCCACTACAATGGTAAATAAAACTGAGACTAATTTACTGCAGTCAAATTAGTTGTGAAAGCCTACAATTTTTTTTATTTACAAGCAGAGATGTTGGATATTCCCTGAAGGCTTCTCTTGTACTGTATGATTTCTATCAAAATTCTGGTTTCAGACATTGATTTTTGATGCTGTATAAATTACTTCATACACAGGGGTTTCACTTGTATGCTAGTAAAATACCATGTGTACTTGCTTATAAGATGAGTCCAACTACAAACTGCACATACCCAGATCTGCTGTTGTATAATGCACTGGCAGACCTGGGACTGTGTAGTTTGTTATGAGTAATCAGCAGAACAAACAAAACAAACCCTGATCTGCAGGTGCATTATGCTATGGCAGATCTGGATCTTTGTTTTTTGCAGTTTGATTTGACTTACAAGTGAGTAAATATGGTATATTAACATGTACTAAATGGAGAAAAGAACAGACCAATAGACCCAGATCTGCACTTGCATAATGCATTATCAGAGCCAAGTCTATGCTATTTAGAAGCTGGTCTACATTATACAGTATTCACTCACAATAAAACACCTCAGTCTAAATTGGTTCTTTTTTTATAAGGTGTATATGGTCATGGTTCCCATTCAATTATTTAATGTGTAAACCGCATAAATAAAACAGTCCACAATTATGGCTTACATTTTGTGAGGGAGTAATGTGTATGAAGACATTTACTAATGCAGGTAAGTTCTTTTGAGTGTGTATCCATGGAAATTGATACATAGTACAAACTCCCTCATAAGTCAAGTCAAATTCCAAAAACCGAGATCAAGATCTGCCAGAGCATAATGCTCCTGCAGATCTGGATCTATGTTGTTTGTTCTACTGATCATGCTTAACAAACTGTACAGACCCAGATCTGCTAGTGCATTAATTATGTGATGGCAGATCTGGGTCTGTGCAGTTTGCAGTTGGACTTGTCTTTTAAGCGAGTATAAACGATAGTAACGATCATTAAAATTTTGAATTAACCAGCCCAATACTGAGATGATGCAAGAAAAAATGAACTTGAAACTCATATTTTTTTAATGTAAAAATTGGGCTCATTACATGAAATTTCACTTGCTCCACAATGACTTTTATTTGTCTGTGCTTTGTGTGCAAAGGAATTGCCATCCCCTGATTAACTTGGCTATTCCTGACTCAATGGAGGAATATTTACCAAGCATTTTTTAAGTGAATTACATTTAGTATAATCACAATTTCAAATTACATGTATATTTACATTCTGTCATTCATGTGACAGGACCAGGACATCAAACCAGCTGTTATTTTTATTGACATATATTTTAAATGATCTAAGAGGGTTGAACAGAAAACAAGTGCATTTTTAAAAATAAATAGTGTGAAAAATATTTTAGTTTCAAAAGAGGTAGATTTCAACTATAATATGGTATGTGTGGTAGATGGCCAATAAAATGAAATTTTTGTCCAACTGCTAGTAGAATCACATGTATGGTCAGTTATGTTGTATCATGCACTTAAATCAAGTCCTCAGAGGGCTTAGACATCAAGGCTGAAAAGAATTTCCTGAAATCCAACATCATTTGTCATTTTAATCTTTTTAATTGCTGAATAATGACAAGAATATCCTGGAAATTCTGACCATTTCTTCTGTCATTTTATTTAAGTGAAGAGTATTAAAACTAATCTCTAATATTTCTCAGAAACTACAAATTTGGAAGCAAAAATATTTTCTCATATGTCTAATTTCTCACATGTCTGAGTTAACATTTTTACCCAATATCTTGAAGTGCAGCACAAAATTCCTTTCGATGACCCTTGACCATGAAGCTAACATCAAGAAGAGAAGATCACCGAACTTGTCTTTGACAGCATTTACACATAACTACACTGTACATGCCACATTAGATTAAATTGGTAATATTTACTGAAAATAAAGTTACTTTACTTAAGTGATATCATCTGAAGTATTCTTTATGTCTAATTATTGAGTTAAATTCTGTCCATACAAGTTTGTGTCATCATGTTTAAAAGCCATTATAAGTTAAATACCTGCACTTCATTCGAGATCTTTGACCTTGAAATCAATGTCAGAATGGTGACTATATACTTGTTTATAGGAAGGTATAACTAAATACAAAGTCTGGTCAGAATTCACTTGTACATATACAAGTCACTGTTCACAAACTCAGTAAAGCAGAAAAAAATACAAGCAATGACTTCAGACTTGACCCCAAGGTCAATTAGGTCAGATTTTCAAAATTCCTTCACAAATGTGCAGATATGTTAGTGGTCAAGTCTACACCATTTTTTGTTCAGAACCAATTAACATTGCAAGAAATGTTTTAATTAAAGATCTATATCAATGCTGCTTTTCATACTGATAACTTGATTTTTGAGATAGCAATGGTGCCATAATGTAGGTAAGATGAGTACCAGTTCCCTTCAGAACTAGCTAAATAAACAGTATGTCCATCAATCCGTCCATTTTTGAGGTTGTATCAACATCATTTTAATACAAGAACAACTACATATAGTAGTTAGTTTAAAACAAATGCTGATGAAGTCATCTGTTTGAAGAAGCAACTATAACAACATTTGTCAAATTCTGAGAGGTCGCATTTGCATCATTCTCATTTTGGACCAACTAAATAAATTTACAAGTGTTTTAGTGAAAACCATAGGTCAGTATCATCACCCCTTAAGGAGGACAAAGTATATGATTTTTAAGATGGTCACCATGGTCATCATGATGGAGGACCATTCTAATTATCTAAGACCAAATATACATCATAAAAAGCCCTCAAGTGAAGACCATCTATTCAGGTCAAGCAATGAAACAAGATTTATAAAATGACACTATAGGGGCCATACTGGATGTCCAACCAGAACCATTCTCATTTAGGACCAACTGGACACTGTTAGAAGTCTATTGGTGAAAGCCTAAATCACCACTGATTCAGAAGCAGCAGCTATAACAATACTGTCAGGATGGCTACCATGACAGCGATATTGGTGGTCTAATCAGCACCGCTGTTACATAAGACCAACTATGTATCATTAGAGGTCTTTGAGTACAAACCCCATGTTGCTATGCCCATCCACTCTTCAACAGTAGCCATAAAACAACTGTCAAAGGTGGCCACCATGTCTATCAAACTTGCAGTCTGATCAGCACATTATCATATGAAACCAACTGGTTTTCATAAGAAGTCTTTTAGTGAAAACCCATGTCAATATGACCATCTGTTAAGACATGGTTGTAACAAGATTTTCTGATATTTATTAAGGTGCCCATACCAAAGGTCAAATTTGCCGTATTCTCCTTTATGGCCCACTATAGTCCATGGCAAGTCATTTAGTGGCAACCCCAAGACTACCCATTTAGGAGAAGTACCCGAGACAAATTTTCAAGATGGCCACTCCAGTGGCACTACTGGACATCAGATTGACACCTTCTTCATATAACTATGGCTATCCATTTAAGAGAGGTAGAGATAAAAAAAAATTGACAGTCATGGTGAAGGTCTGTAGCTAGCATTTTCATTTTAGTGAAAACTCCATGTATATATGACCATCAATTTACAGGCATAGTAACAAAATTTTCAAGAAGGCCACCTTGGTAGCCATACTGGACGTCCGAGGGCACTATTTTCATTTAAGATCAACTTGAAATCATATGAAATCTTTTAGTGAAAACCTCATGTCAATATGAACATCCAATCTGGAGGAGTAGCAATAACAATAAGATTTTCAAGATGGCTGACAAGGAGGCCATACTGGTTGCCAGATTAGTACTTTTCATTTAGGACCAACCAGAGATCATAAGAGGCATTTAGTGAAAACACCATACTGATATCACCATCCATTCAGGAGAAGCAGTGGTAACAAGATTTTCCAGATGGTCATTGTTGTGGCCAGACTGTAGGTCAGATTCAGAGCATTTTCACATAGGACTGACTAGATACCATAACACATCTTCAATAACAACCATGTCCAAATATCCAACTGTTCAGAAGTAGTTACAATAATAAGATTTTGAAAATGGTTGCCATAGTGTCCATACTGAAAGTCCCCAAGGCACCATTTTCATTTGGTATCAATTAGACCTTCAGAGGAAGGTGTTTGTAAAGTTTCCTGGCAATTTTCCAAGTGCCAGTAGTTTGAGAGAAGCAGCAATCCTAAACTTGTGCAAGTTGATATCGAACACTGTCTGGATATGGCAGAAAAGGCCTCACACAAATTCTTCTTGCTTATAACCAGAATAGTTATAATACAAATATATTTCTGAGGCTTCATTTTCATTCTTTTACATTCCAAAAAGTTTCTATCCTGGTGAATCTGCAGCAACATTATCAGCCAATTCCAAAAGCTCTTGTAATCAATATGTTGACCTAAATAAGGAAGTTTAACATAAAACCTTTTCCCTTGATGAGTTTTTATTCAATCTTTGGTAACATTCTTTTGGTTTGTTGATCAATGCTTGGAAAGCACTGGATATTCAATGCTGCACTACTGTCCTTGTTCCTGCAAAAACTGCAGGTTCCTGACTGGCTTTCAAATGAGAAAAGAAAAGTTTATACATGTACTTTACATGACAAGTTTAAGGTGTAATTCTTCTCTGAGAGCAAATCAATGCTCAAGAATGAGCCTGTTGCATTTTGCATGAATAAACAAAATTAGATAAAATCAATACAGAAAGAAGTCTTACCCATGAGGCATATCTGGATCCCCACCACTGTAATAGAGATTCATTTTCTTAAAGCTCAGCTGGACTCGCTCCTGACCTTGACCTTCAAGTTCGTACTGACATCTTATAGAAGGAGGGTATGGATGTGGATAACTGTGACTTTCTATTGTCCCATTCTTGGCATTGACACTGAATATCTTCATATTGCAGCTTGTAACTAAAATGAGATAAAAAAAGATTTTTTATGTGAAGAACAAGAGGCCCAAAGTGGATCCAATATTGCTCACCTGTTATACATTGGTCTAAAAGGCAAATGTAATTATAATTCATGTGGCTGCCCTGGGTTGAAAGACACACCCATGTCAGGATTATTTCTTGCTATCTTGTTGAAATCAGTGGGATATGATATTGTTTTCATTGATTTTGTGGTAATTCTGGCTAGACTATATGGTGCACTGGCATCTTTTGCATTAATGTAAAAAAACTGTTCATGGCAGGGCAGGACAGGACTCGACCTTCCAATATGGTTTGATATGGTATGGCAGTTTGGAAAGTCATTCATGATAGTTTCTGTTTTTACAGTATACATTAGTAACAATGAGCCATACATGATTGGACATGAATATCATTTGCTGGTTTTCTATATAGATGCTATGGAAGCCACACCATTGCATAGGGGGCCATCACAGACACAAGTCTGACAGTGTATGTCCAAAGAAAAATTCATACCAAGTTCGATCTAAAATTGGCAAGGCCATATTTAAGGAAAAAGTTTAAAATAGGTTATGAATATTTTTGATATGCATGCCAGACCATCTTTTACAATGCCATGTCATACACAGTTTTGATGGAGGATGCTGTAAAAAACAGCCTGTTAGGTTTGATCAAAACTGGCTCTCCATATGGTGGCTGTGGAAGCCACACCAATTGTTAGGAATTGCTCTGGACACATTCTGAACAAAGCATAATCTACCAATATTTCAGATGGTTCAGACTACAAGTAGACCGAATGCCTTTGAAGCTATTCCAAAATTCAAATTTAAAATACAGCTTCATTTTGTGTTATTAAATTGACATCAAGGAGCCACTGTGGTACAGTGATTAACATGCCAGACTCACCACCAAGGATGTACATTTGAATCCAACAATTGGATCAGCCAGAGTTGGCAACTGTAGTGTATCCTTGGGCAAGTCAATTTACTCACTAAATAACTGCCTTGGGCTGCTGTGTTTGATAAACACCAAAAAACTTCAGTAATGCATACCAGGCATAGCTCTTTTTAGAAGAGTTTTCTTCCCAAATGAACAATTATTATAGGAAACACCTACTTAGCAAAGACATCATATTCTCCAAATTCCTAAAAAGGTTTAATCTTCAATTACTTCCTGACAATAAAACAGATTTTATTACATGTACTGTATGGAGCTTTTATAGACTCCAGTGGACAATTCTATGAATACATAACAATTAAACTGCCTGCAGTTATATCTACTAGTATTCAGTGTTTTTCATATCCATGGCAACTTCATCCATTAATGTACTTCTAATCATTACATCTTGACCAATTCATTGTCCTTAATGCATTTCCTCTTGTCCAGCCTTTCAAAAACATGCAGCTAGTTATAGTCTATCATTAAGTTAAGCCCATCAATAAACCTAACACTGCATATCCTCTCTAATGGACTTATATCATTTATCAGCTTGCATATACCATACATACTCACCTAAGATATGATCCTAACTGCAAACTGCATAGACCCAGATCTGCCACTGCATAATGCGCCATCAGATACGATTCTGTTTAGTTGTTAAGAGTACTCAGTAGAACAAACAAGACAGACCCTGATCCGCAGGCACATTATGCTATGGTACATAAGGACATTTGTTTGCAGTTAATGATCCAGCTTGTGAGTACACATCAGGTATTGCTTGCCCATGTGCAAACAGCACAGAGCCAGATCTGCCATCTTGCATGATCGAATAACAGAGTTTTATATATTGATGTTCATTTAATTTAAAATTAACATATTAGTAGACCCCAATTTTCTGGCTCATCCCAAAACAGCTCTGGATTTATGCTTTGCATAACAGGGTTGGCATTAGAGACAGGTAAATACAAAACTGAGAAACTATGAATAGCTAACAGTATCAGTATTTCAGTATAGGGTTCAATGGCCCTCATTTGACCTAATGAATCAGTATTTCATATCTAAAAAGAGAATGTAGCTCAGTTTCTGACAAACAGGTAATAATATGGTGGGCCAGTATGATTATTTAAATTATAAAATAGTTACTTAAAGAAAATGAATAAAGCAAATTAATTTTTAATTAGAATAATGAAGCAGTAATTAATCTGACTGATTGCTTTGTAAATACTATTCTTGTTGCCTAACTACCTGTACATATGGATGATCTGTTCTATTCATACATCTCTGTAACACTATTTATACACTTATTCTTGTTATTTAATGCATTATAATATTCATGTACACAAACTGTTAAGATCCATTTTAGACTCATGATATATTTGTCTGATTTCATTTTATTGTTTTATTGTTTTTCAAAAGATTTTTAAAATTTGACTACTTTTTCATTTTTAGTAATAATAATATGTAATTATAAATATTAATCATTATTTTCTGCTAAATTAAACTAATGTTAATGGAAAATACAACAGTATGTTTAGAAATGCTGGGTATGAAACATCCTGGTTACAAAATTACATATGCATCCACTTGATCCCCCCAATGTCCAAATTTCAGTCAACATACCGTTTAATAATTTTTTTTCATTACTGGTTTTAAAAAAAAGGATATGTGAACTTTTTATGAGTCCAGGTTCTTGAGTCTTTGCATCATTTCTGTAACATAATGGCAATCAAATTATGAAGCAGCTTGTGCTCTAAACATCAGGAAAACATTTTTTTATCCTGTCACTTAAAATCAAAAGATTTTTTGGAGGGGTGTGGGGCATTTAAGATCGAATTTGAAAGTGTTAGTTTATTTTAATCTATTCAAAATGGGCATAGTTAAACAATTTTTATTAATATTAAATAATGTACTTTATTCTAGTGATTCACTTCAAAAGATTTACAACTGAATCATACAAAGATCAAATAATAATAATAATAATAATAATAATAATAATAGTTGTTGCGATTATTATTATTATTATTATTATTATTATTATCCTCATATAACTTTGCAGTGTCAAACAATTCACAGAGGCAGGAACAGTCAGTTTAATATCAACAACAACACTGTTTCACAAACATCATTTAAAAGTCCCTCTTGGACAACACACAAAATTTATGACCTGTCAGATGGACCAATGATCAATACTAGTGTAAGGATAGGTATTAGGCATTAAAATAACATTGGCACAAAGGTAAGCCTGATGAATACTATGGTCTAATGTATATCACCAAGCTAAAAGGGTCTGAATAATAAAAACAAATTTTAAAAAATAACTAAATCTTTTTTCAACCAATTTGTATGGAAGTTTCAGTATATACTTGGTGTTCATACCCACTTCACATGCCATTTGTACTTCCTTATAAGAGTAGTCCAACTGCAAACTACACAGATCCAGATCTGCCATCACATAATGTGTCAGCAGATCTAGGTCTGTGCAGTTTGTTAGAAATAATCAGTAGAACAAACAACAAAGACCCTAATCTGAAGGTGCATTATGGTATGGCAGATCAGGATCTTTGTTGTTTGAAGTCTAACTTGACTTGTAAGCAAGTATATATGGTAACAGTCAAATTTTTTTTTTTAAAATCTGATTTTATATGTTGTGGTATGCTAAAGGTATGGTCAAATCTACTCTAGTAATACTGTATTCAATTGCTTATCAGTCGAATACAACTGCAGCTACAGAACCTAATCTGCAGTTGCAAAATGTGCTGGCAGATCAGGGTCTATGTCGTTTGTCCTACATAGTAGCAAAGTGCATACACCAAAATCTGCTCACACACTATGCAATAGATCTGTGCAGTTTGCAGTGGGACATGACTTGTAAGCAAGTATGTATGATAGATAATTTAACTACAATTAGCCATCCTCTTGCTAAAAGTAGTCATTCTACAGACTCCCTCCCCCCCCTCCATTTCACACTTGATTAATGCTTGCTGCAAGTCATTCTATCCTTATTATATCTGTCTCCCCCAATGCTCCTCTATATTTTGTGTAATTATGTTCAGACACTTCACTTCTCTTTCTATCAGGTCTCCTGTCTACTTCAATTGCAATCAAATTGAAAGATTTACTATGTCTACAGTTTGCATCAGTATGCAATACCCATCCAGCTGTGATGGGCATAGATCCATATCTACCCTAAATAATGTGCCATCATACAGAGTCTATGACTTGGCTGTATAGGTAAACAATGCCAGACAATGTTTCTTCTGGATCAGCCTTATTCTGTTGCATTCTTTCTCTGATGTTTTGCATTGAATTTGGTGAAAGTAAGATTATCAATTACAGTGCTAGAATTGCTAGCTCAATGCATAAAAGTTGCATACTTTCATTTTTAAGAATCCCATAAAAAAAAAATAAAGTAAAAACAAGAACAGACATTCCTGTCAGAACATTGCAGATATCAACTTGTGGCAGCATTTCAAGAGAAAATTACAACCACTGGGAAGCAATATAGCCAACAGTAAAGACCCTGATTTGCCATGACATTGTGGGACAGCAGACCTGGGTTTATGTCATCCAGACTCATTTAAAAATGTTTGTCACACATGGATAAATATGGTACCCATATATGAAACATACAATTTGGTCTTGCATAACATGATTACTTGCTTTGAATCATAACTAATAGCATAGTGCCAGGTGATCAGGGTCTTTGTTCTACTCAATACACTTAACAAACTTCACGGACCCAGATCTGATTGCGTATTATGCAGTGACAGAGCTGGGTATATGCAGTTTGCAGTTGGAACTGACTTGTGATAAATATGTGCAGTATTTGCAAAATATTCACTACAAGATCTTTGGTACAATTGGAAAACTACACCCAGTATGTTAACAATGTCAAATATATCTTTAAGATGGCGTGTCAAATAATGCATCCTCATGACGTTATGTCAAATAATGTATCCTCATGATGTCATGTCAAATAATGTATCCTCATGATGTCATGTTAAACAAGATATCCTCATGATGTCATGTCAAATAATGTATCCTCATGATGTCATGTTAAACAAGATATCCTCATGATGTCATGTCAAATAATGTATCCTCATGATGTCATGTCCCAATGGTATCATGTCAAGCAACACGCTGATCTTGAAATCAGTGTTTGGACTGGGGTGGGATTAGTGACCTTTGTTGATAGACGATCATTTCTTGGGATGGTCTCCTTCCAAAGATAATTTTTTAATTTTTTTTATCTACCTTTGACAAAGAACCCATGCAACTACTGAAAGGGATAAGATGTTACAATGCATGTTAGAGTCCAATGTTGGGAATAGTAATGTTCACTATTAACTGAATGAGTGGTGACTGTGGCTACATTTGAGCATGTGTCCTGCCCATACAAACCATGGTTACCAAAGAGGTTTTAAATTTTGGTAGGTTTTGAATCTGAACTATTTTGATTCCTATTCAAGAATGCTAAACACTCAAGCAACAACAGTTCTGGAGAAAGGTCAATGAAGTTAATATAACTTTATATTTACCTGAAATTTATGTCAGACACAGCTACAAAATAATCAAGTTGAAACTGAATGGTCTTGTGTACCATACAGACTTACCAGCCATGTCCTACTGCAAGCAACACAGACCCAGATCTGACAATGCATGATGTGAGAGCAGATCAGAGTCTATGGTGAGGTGCCATGTCTTAACTGCACAGATGACTGAGAGTCCCAGCATTTTTATGTACTAGAAAGTAGTATGTCTCAGCATTTTATATACTAAAGAGTAGTATGTCTCAGTGTTTTTATGTACTAGAGTAGTATGTCTCAGCATTTTTATGTACTAGAGAGTAGTATATCTCAGTGTTTTTATGTACTAGAGTAGTATGTCTCAGCAATTTTATGTACTACAGAGTAGTGTGTCTCAGCATTTTTACATACTAAAGAGTAGTATGTCTCAGCATTTTATGTACAAGAGTAGTCTCTGCATTTTTATGTACTAGACAATGTTCCCTCTAAGGTGCATGACTGTGCAGCCGCGCAGCTCATTAGAAAATGCTGCGCAGCAGTTTAAAAATTCCACGCACAAATTTTGGTAGCAAATACATATGAGCTAAAGTTTTGTTTAACTTAAGGTAGGCCATTGAATTATTAACCTACTTACTTATCTTTGTGTCATCAAGGTCAAGATCTGTGACTGTACACGCCCGCAACTGAGTGTACCCAGCAGACCAGCTTGTTTCTGAAAATGTTTTGCTCATGCGGAAATGAGGCTGCTCAAACAACCGCCAGTTCCGCACACATAGCAAAAATATTAGACGGAACATTGGTACTAGAGAGTAGTATTTCTCATCCATGCGACCGAGAAATCTAGCTGTTTTGCTAACCTTACTTTTCTTATCTCAGTCTAGTCATCTCAGTCCAGTCATCTCAGTCAAGGTGTCCATGCGCTCAGAACTACTTTTTAAAAAAGAAACCCTTGTTGTCTTCTGCTGTGCCTGATGTAGTTGTTCTAAAATCAAACAACAACAGCAACAAATATATAACAAAAAAAAATAGTAACTTAAGGTCAATCCATCTTTAAGAACACACCATACAAAAACATTTCAAGAGAGACAAAGACAAACACGCAAATGATGTCAAGCTTTTTGGCATTATGCTAGTTCGTTCCACACAGCATGGTCAATTTTATCCTATATTTCAGTTTCACCTCCTCTAAAGAAAAGGAGAGTTATATACGATAGTGACACAGATCTCTAATTACCTATGAATAATCTAATGCACAATGTTACTCTTCGTTACAGCTTGTACTAAGTATAAGTACAGTAGAGCTGAGTGCCCAGTATCGCTTCATTATTTACAATATAACGTTTCAAAATTGGAGCTGAAGAAAATGAAACAGTTTCTTGTAATAAATATTAATTATTTATTGTTAATTTCATATAACATCCATATATTAAATGTGATAATACCTCATTACTATGCGACGTTTTATGTTGTTATTTTTCTTTGCTCATGCGTATAAACTGTATACTTCGGATGCAACAATCACACCACAACCCTCATTAACATATCTGTATTAATGAGCTGCATGTAAACATTTGGATGTGAACTATCTTACACTAGTGAAGAGTTCTTTTTACTTTAAAGGAAAATATTGGGTGAGAAGAATAATCTACATTGGGGTTTGGACCGAGACAAGGAAATCCCAGTCACGGGGTTACATTGTATGTCTTCCCACGCGGCAATCTTCATGGGGAGACAAATAATGTAACCTCTTGACTGGGATTTCCTTGTCTCAGTCCAAACCCCAACACAGATTCTATATGTCTCATTGTTTTTGTATGTCTCAGCATTTTATGATCTAGAGTAGTATGTTTCAGCATTTTTATGTACTAGAGTGTAGTATGTCTCAGCATTTTTGTACTAGAGAGTAGTATGTCTCAGCATTTTTATGTACTAGAGAGTAGTATGTCTAAGTGTTTTTATGTACTAGAGAGTAGTATGTCTCAGCATTTTTACGTACTAGAGAGTAGTATGTCTCAGCATTTTTATGTACTAGAGAGTAGTATGTCTAAGTGTTTTTATGTACCAGAGAGTAGTATGTCTCAGCATTTTTATGTAGTAGAGAGTAGTATGTCTCAGCATTTTTATGTACTAGAGAGTAGTATGTCTCATTGTTTTTATGTACTACAGAGTTACATAATAAATATGTCTCAGTGTTTTTATGTTCTAGAGAGTAGTGTGTCTCAGTCCTTTTATGTACTAGAGAGTACCAGCTACCATACCTCCTATGTGTACCTTTTATATACACTCTTTTTGGAAGGAAAAATATCCCAAGGGGTATGCACAGAAAACAGAGAATCATAGTTTTTATGTGGCTCCAGATAGTGTGCATCTATCGTACCACCTAGGCTGACCATTTATATACCTTATTTGGGGTGGGGGAAGGGGACACTTCTTACCATAGTGACAACCAAGTGTCTCAGAGTTCTTTGATGATTCTTTGGAGTGAACCAGCTATCATGCCACCTGGATGTTCCTTTTACATGCCCTTTTTGGGGTTAAGGAGAAATGTCTTAATTGCAGAGATGATTGCAAGTCTCCAGGCTTTGAGGTATATATACAGTGTACCTACCATTATCACCTGGGATATCTTTTAAATAACTTTTATAGTATGTGCTATTTAATGCACATTATAACAACAGAGAGTCTCCAAATTTTGATGTTATATGTTACTCATGTAGAAAATTGTAAGAACAACTTTTACAATTTAAAATTCAAATGTGCAAATGTATCTCAACTTTATTATCATCATAACACATGTAAATATGGTCTTGAAGTCCCAAGAATACCTGTGGGAATGGTCTTGAAGTCCCAAGAATACCTGTGGGAATGGTCTTGAAGTCCCAAGAATAACTTGGCTTATGGTCTTGAAATCACAAAAATGCCCACGGGTATGGTCTTGAAATCACAAAAATGTCCATGGGTATGGTCTTGAATTCACAAAAATGCCCATGGGTATGGTCTTGAAATCACAAAAATGCCCATGGGTATGGTCTTGAAATCACAAAAATGCCCATGGGTATGGTCTTGAAATCACAAAAATGCCCATGGGTATGGTCTTGAAATCACAAGAAAACCTGTGGATATGGTGTTGAAATCATGAGAATAACCAGGGTTATGGTTGTAAAGTCAAAAACTATCTGGAAGTAGGATTGATGTCACAAGAAAAACCTGGTGGTAGAGTTGCAAGGTCACAAAAATATCTGGGAGTAGGGTTGTAATGTCATGTGAATATTTAGTCTTTAAGTTAAAAGAATACCTGGGGTTATGGTTTTGAAGTCACAAGAATCCCAGGTGGGTAGGGTTGTGAAGTTGCAGTAGGATAGGGATTATATACATTAAGGGGTACTATATGGTAATGAGTGTAAATATTGGTTTTGTTGAGAAGTTTGAGACTGTTTGTCCCTTTTTGAACTTCTTAAATTGGTTACTATAAAACAAATGAAAATGGTTAAAACTAATTTGTTGTCCATGTGTATAGACAAAATCAATGAATCTACTAGGATGAAAGTTTTATAATATCAAGTGCAATTTACAGGTTTTATGAAAATATGGAATTGCATAACCATCCCTTCAAGAACACTCTAATGGAGACATAGTAAAATTGTCAAATACTGTTCTTTAACAACTACAGTAAAACCTGTCTTGAAATAAAAAGTTTTGGAAGATCGCTTGCCCTGAAAAATTAAATTTTTTATCAGAGAATAACTGTTTTATGTAACCACCTGTCTTGAGAGACCACTATTTGTTAGTAGAAGGGTGGTCATTTAAGATAGGTGGTACTGTACTTGGCTGCTGGTGTTTTTCTTTTGCATGTTGTCATGTGGATCTCTGAGAACCAAGGGTGGTGGTGGTGGATGTGGTTCTTTTAGACTCTTGAAGTGAAGCTTTTAATGCCTTTTTAACAAAATGACAGATTCAAGGATGTTTGGTCTTCTTGACCAGTCCTTCAATCCATTTGACTAAGGGCACTCACACCTAATGTCTATGTGTGTTAAGAGTGGCCAGTTGGTAGTGCTGAGTTTGTATATTTATTACTTGTTTATGATAGTCAAGAGCTTATTGAAAATAAATCTCCAGAACATATCTGTATAGTTTATGAAACAAAATATTAAATTTCACATCAACTGATAATCACTGCCACTTTTTTAGCCAAGTTATCCTGAAATCCACAGATTTAAATCACCATGAGTGACCCTGGAATCAAAACATTAATGCTAATGGTGCCCAGGGCAAGATAACAATTACTGCAATCCTGCATCCCATGGGACAAATTAATATTTTCCAGTGAAAATAGAACTCAGCAGGTTCATGCCAGAGCAACAAAATGCCAATAAAACTGCCTCATTTAACAACATGGCAAATGGACGAATACATTTAGATTGTGAATTGTCTGCATTAAAAACATTTAGAACTATTTTTTCAGGAAGATGCAATATTGAGTTCATTCCAGATTTTAGCTCTTCAAAATGGGTCAGTAAAGGTCAAAATGGTATCACAGAACTTGCAAAGAAAATACTGGTAAAGAATTTTTCTCAAATTTTTTATTTTTTATATTTTGGAGAAAAAAAAGTAGAAACAAATACATGTTTAAAGAAGTATTCTGGAGGCTAAGTGGAGCAAATATGTCATATGCAATTATTGCATGTGGTCAAATGATAATATATACACATTACTGCCTGAGGATGTACATATATCCTTAATGGACAACTTTTCTGAGATAGAGTTTTGTGTAATTGTCAAATAATTAAAGAGGGAGAGAGAATATAGTCAGTGAAAGGACAAAGGCTTGGTTTCAAAATTAGTTCAGTTACTTCTTTAAAAAACAGAAATTTAAATTGTATTCTTAAAACATTTATACCCTCAGTGCAGACCAAAAAGTCCAAGTACCAAAACCTTGCATTGAACAATTCAAAGGATGTCTACAGTATTCAGGGGCTAAAATATTGAACTCACTTACTGCTCACATTTGATCTGCTAACTTAGTTAAATCCTTTTTAAAAAAAACTGTACATGCAATATTTCAAACCTAATGAACTAGAAAAATATAACTTCGAGTTCTGTGATTTACTGTCATGTTACTCTTCAGTTCATCACTTGCTTGTTGTGCATCTTTTATACTGGCATATATAAAGTTATAAAAGTATGAAAAAACTGTCTTGTATATAAAACTTCAGTGTATGCACATCTCTCTACTTTTGTACCTAAAGTTACTTTATGAAAAGGTATAATACTGACTTAAATTTTACTTTATGCCACATTTTTAAGGAATAACCTAAATGTATATTTAAGTAGAAGTGATCATTAACTGTTATGTATACATGAAGATCTTGCTGAAAGTCATTTTCAAAGCATATTTACTGGAAAGATGAAACAAAAATTTTGATATGCACTAAAATGGTATTACTTTCTTAATGTATTTTAATATGTATTTGTAAATGTGCTTACTTGTAAATAGTTATTTTCATGAGGGAGAATTATATATATATATATATATATATATATATATATATATATATATATATATATATATATATATATATATATATAAAGGGACTGATGTTCTACCAGACAAAAATAAGTTTTAGGAATTCACAATACATCTGTTTGTTTTGTCCCTCTCCTAATTGCCACTTACTGAAACCATCTCTCATATTCTTGACATTTAACTACAAAATACAAAATGTAGTAACAAAAATATTTTTGTTTGCATTAACTTAACATGCTCACAAGATACCCACAGGTGTATTCCAAAATCCTTTGTCATGGCCTTTTAATTTTGAACACAATATCCAGGATAGAAGATATTTGAATTGTTTTGTACAACACCAATGTAAGGGGTGCAAAATTTTGTCCAGATAATTTCGCAGTACATTCTCTCACTGTCAGGATGAAACTTAACTATTACATTTTTGATGTATAGGCTAGACTCAGAAATTTCTGCCTGTGAGGGATGGGATATGCTCTGTTTGGGGCATGAATTGAATCTTAAACAGAGTCTGTTCGATAACAGGCTGACAGATATGTCAGTGTAAGGTTATATAGTGGAAAATAACAAAGTTGAGACAAACCAAAGCACAAATTTGAAACAAGTGTAAAAAAAAATTATATTTTCCAGAATAGTTATTAATAAAGGCAGACATGAGAGGATCATTCTTATTTTGATGAGTGTTAAAATTTTCTGGCAGATAGAGAAAGTAATCCTGACTGGCTTAGCTAAACAAGGGTGTGGATGTTCACTGGTGGAATTCAATGTTTTAAGTAAATCTCCCTCATGAAATTATAGTACCCAACCTAAATATGTGTCAGGTTTTATCTTCTTCTGGGATCACATCATCCCCACATCTTGACAGCCAACATAAACTCAGACAGAATGCTTGGTTAACCTATAATTATCATTGTTTGGGAAATACTCAAGTTATTTAAATGGTTATCACTCAAGGTGCTTTTCAGATATATTCAAAATTGGGTTTTTCTAAAAAATCCATTCATACATGTTTGTGTTATCATACTTGAAAACCAATACAGCTATAAACCCTCAAGTCAATACCTTTGACCTTAAAATCAATGTCAGTACTGACAGTCAACCTATTTATTAGAATGCAACCAAATGTAAATACAAATGTCTGGCCATTATTTGTATAATATACCAGTCAATATGTGCATAAGCTTAATGAAGTACAAAAATGGCAACTGAATTGAACACTCACATCTGCTTTTCAACGCCGTTATTATGTTGGTGATCAGATATGTACCATTTTGATTCTGGACCATTAGTCCTATTTACGTCATAACTCCATATTAATTTCAACATTTGTGCAGTTATAAACAAGATTTTTTAAATGACCACTACAGTGCGAAGTTGGAGGTCAGATGAGCACCAGATTAATTTAGAACCAGTTACATGTTGCTAAGTGTCTTAGTGAAAACCTCATAATAATATATCTATCCATTCTGGGGAAGTAGCCATATTAATAAGACTATTCAAGGGAAGTAACCATATTAAGATAATGAGGATGGACTTCAGGTCAGCCATTTTGGAGGCTGGATCATTATCATTATAATATATGAATAATTATATACTGCAAGACAGAAAGTTTTTAAAAAAAATAATTGCTTGCTCACTGACCACATAAGTAGCTTTAATGAGATTTTTCATATTTTGATAGGTCACATCAGCATGATTTTATTTTCCAATGGTTGGTTGGTTTTACCTGCACAGTTTTAACATGTTACCATGTGCCTTTCCCAAAGACAGACACAGAGACACAGCTGATATGGGCTGCCAGGGCTGGTATAGAACCAGCAACTCTTTGATTTTGAGACTAACACTCCACTCGGTGAGCTATTGTAGTTCCTTAAGGGACCAACTAGATATCATAAAAGTCTTTTAGTGAAAACCCGATGTTAATTTTACCATCTCAGTCCAGAAGCAGCTATGATGGGCAGATTTTGGCAACTGTGTTTGTTGTCAGATCAGTGCGATTTTACTTTAGGAGCAACTAGGCATCACAAATAGTCTTTCAGGGAAACTCTATGTTGATATGACCATCTGTTTAGGCAGTAGCGTTGACAAGATTTTCAAGATGACCACTGGTGGCCATATTGGATGTCAAAGTCTTTTAATGAAAGTACCCCACGTTGACTGAAGATTTATTCAAGAGGAGTAACTACAACAAAATTTTTCTGATGACCACCATGGTGGCAAAATCAGATATCTGAGGGTACCATTATTATTTTGAACAAAGTAGACCTCGAGATGAACATGTAATGCTTTTGGCAATCTTTCAATTGTTGCCTGAACCTTAATTTATCTACATTTGCATACAAACATGCCTATAAAAATTTAATTCATCTGGTAACATCAAGTGGTTTTTGTTTAATTGGACTAACAAGTTTTTTTCTTATAAAAACATTATGAACAGTGATGGCCTGAAAATGCAATAAAGTCATCAACCTATGCATACAAACATACATGTCAAAATGTAAATAAATTCTGTGTCCAGTGGTTTTTACAAAATTTATTTGGTGGATTACGCATCACTGGCGGGTGGATAAGGCCAAATGAAAATGCAGTATCATATTTAAGTATCCTTGTTCACTAGCAAGATGGACAACACAATGCTTCATTTCAAGGACAGAATATACTACTCAACATTTCTTGTAATAAGATTCCACAACTTCTTCCAAATATATCACTCTCTCACTGTATTCATTATAACAAAATATTCATTTTAACACAATATTCATTATAACATTATATTCATTATAACACTATGTTCATTATAACACTATATTCATTTTAACACTATATTCTTTATAACACTATATTAGTTTTAACATTATATTCATTATAACACTATGTTCATTATAACACTATATTCATTTTAACACTATATTCATTATAACACCATATAAGTTTTAACATTATATTCTTTATAACACTATGTTCATTATAACACTATATTCATTATAACACCATGTTCATTATACCACTATATTTATTATACAGAAAATATCTATGTCTTTTGAGCAGATGTAAGGAAATATTTCAGGAGTGAAGTGGAAACACTGTATTGTCGATTTTGATAAATGAATCCAGACCATAATATGAATCAACCACCAAAGCAATTTGTCAGCGGTATCCATAAGGGTTTCTTTTTTCATTAAAAATCATCAAGTCTGATTCAGCAGAGGCAGTGCAGATGCAATTTGTACATATTTATCACTAGCGTGGTTTGCAAAATCTTAACATTATACGACAGACTTACAATTTAAGCAACTTCAACTTTATGTGCCTTCACAGGAAAATTAAACCTTTACCAGGAAGAAACTTTACAATTTCCATTAAACTAGTTATCATGGAAAACATTTTAATGATAAAATTAAATATAGTCAGACATGATTGAATAATTATATAATATACAACAATTATATAATATTTAATCGACATTGTTTATGACAGTAAAGTTTAATCTTCCCAGCAAGTTGCTTCTTTCAAGCATTCAATCATTCTGAACACCCCCATTCTTCACATACATCTTATAAGATGAGAAATGAAATGCAGGAGATCACCTCGGAAAAAGCAAGGTTGCACAAGAATGCTGGATAAATTTTTTCAGAACAGAGATCGCCCAACTGTTACAGATCTGAAACATTTTGAAAAATGTATTTATTAACTTCAATAATTTGATTAAGTCCATCCAATATTATCCTGGAAATCTACAGAAAGTAATGATACATAATACTATCTTACTATCTAACTTGGCCTTACCATATGCAATGCTTGGAATCTAATGTCTCCAATATGGGACCACTGGAATTTGGGAATCTTAATGCCTCCTATGTGGGACCACTGGAATTTGGGAATCTAATGTCTCCAATATGGGACCACTGGAATTTGGGAATCTAATGTCTCCAATATGGGACCACTGGAATTTGGGAATCTAATGTCTCCAATATGAGACCACTGGAATTTGGGAATCTAATGTCTCCAATATGGGACCACTGGAATTTGGGAATCTAATGTCTCCAATATGGGACCACTGGAATTTTGGGAAACTAATGTCTTCAATATGGGACCACTGGAATTTTGGGAATCTAATGTCTCCTATGTGGGACCACTGGAAGTTTGTGAATCTAATGTCTAAAATGAAAACTCCATTTTGATATGACCATCCATTTAGAAGTAGCAAATACAATTTTCAAGATGGCTGCAGTTGTGGCAATATTGGATGCCCTAATCGCACCGTTTTTATTTAGGACCAACTAGACTATAGGATGAGTGTGTATGTAAAGTTTCATTCAATTCTCTGAGCAGAAGTACTGATAACAAACTTGTACTAATAGAGAGGACTCTCTCCCTCTCTCAATCTGGATTCCTAACATTTCTATTGTATAATGTTTCATTTTGATTTCTATACTTTGCTAAATAAATCAAAATATTGGGCTGCAGTTTTAATATCTCAACTAAGTATGATTTTCAGTTTCTAAATTTAGAAAGTAGAAAGGGAACTCTCAAAAGAGATTGTTAGAAGTGGAATGATGACTGGTGGCAATTAATTTTGAGTCAGTTTACAAATTAATTTTAGATGTCTGCTTTGACACTCCAATATTCTACAAAATAACAAAAAAATTAAAATACATATTCATGTCAACTGGTTATAATCCTGCCAATTTAATTTTCATTAAACTTTCTAGCTCTTCCAAATAATGATCAATAAAATAACAAGACTTTTTTGTGAAAAAGTTTTCTTTAAGATAAAACCAAAACATCACAGCAAATAAAATCATGTATAGCATTATAAAGAAAGTAACATTTCTTGGTTAAAACACCCAGTCTCTGATAAGATGCTGTACCCAACCTGAATTTTGGTTGATACACATTTTATTTTAGTTGATAAACATTTTACTTTGGTTGATATACATTTTATTTTGGATGATACATGTTTTATTTTGGTTGATACACATTTTATTTTGGTCAATACATGTTTTATTTTATTTCATACACATTTTATTTTGGTTGATGCATATTTTATTTTGGTTGATGCATGTTTGTTTTTTTTTTTTGTCTGATATGCATTTGATTTTCTACCATCAATGTGATGTAGAAAAGTAACCCTTTTGCAAGTATGGCAATTACAGGCCAAAATCTGATGGAACTAGAAATCATGTTGCAAATTTCTGGACCAATACTGATAAAATCACATGGTTTAACTTTTATACTTAGATTAAAATTCACTTTTTAAATCATTATTTTAAGCAACTGCTCTTCCAGCATGAATCATAATGCAACTCTCCATTATGAAAACCCAGTTCCTATATCAGTGGTATTTATGTACACAGAAAAAAATTGACAAAATAATACCAGTTATGGAATAAATGAATACAGCAGTATATTTTCATCTAAAGTCCTCCCCAATAATATTACTCAAGATTTTCCAAGCTTGAAAACCAGATTACCTATGCACAGCTTACATGTATTTACTCACAGATGAAAGGAATATTTGACTGTTTTATGATAAACACAAAATTGTATTTTATTTTACATTTATCTGGAAATAAAAACAACTGTTATGAGTAAAACGTGTATAATCTGTTTGATCCAAAAGTTAACCTAGCTTTTAAATTGTATTCCGAATCAAATGAATGTACAGTAACCAATGATGCTTACTCATGTAAAGTTCTAATAGTTACAAAGAACTACACAAGAAATTTCAGATTTGTGGGAGTTTTGATCCTGCAGATTACTTCTTAATCATTTAATTTGTCATCCATGTCTATTCAGTGAAGTTAGCAATTTAAATATTATGTAATATATCAGCCATTTAATGGCACCTCAGCACAATAATTGCTATTATGTCAATTAAAAGTTTAAAAAAAAACTAGAATGAAGAACTGCATAAAAAATTTATTTAAGGAAGATAAACCCTTCTAAATAAATGCAAACATTATGTACAAGAAGATAAAAGGTACAGACACTAAAATTATCCCTGAAGTCAATCAAATATATGATAAAGGAAAAGTCAAGCTTTAAAACATGTGGTCAAAATTTGCTATATAAACTGCATTCCCTTAAAGAGTCTAAGATTTACTTGGGTGATACATCTTCATCAAGTTTCTTCACATAATTCAAATCAAAATACTTCTGTCTCACAAGGTAAAAATCAACACACTTGACAAGAACATGTTTCACTACATGTATCAGTGGACACTGGCAGGTATATCAGTGGACACTGGCAGGTATACCCTCTGGATGAGGTTCATACAAGGTGCATCTGTTTCCAATGTGTAATCAGCACAATAAAATCTTTCCATTGCAATTTGTTCTATGCAAGAGATGCCCCTCTCCATTAGTTACCAGGTTTGATGTTAAGAAGCCCATTTGTGGAGTTTTGATTCCACAAATTTTGGTGGTATGATGAATATGGTGATTTACATGACTGCATGTACTATGGAACAGGGTGAAAAAGGTCAACTCTAAAGTTGAACACTTAAAAAATAATAATAATAATAATAATAATAATAATAATAATAATAATGACTTTATTTAAAGAGAAAGCTCATTTGGTCAATTAAACTCATGATCTTCCATAAGGCCTTCTGTAATTATATGTGTACATATATATAATGTACAATTTTTACAAGGTGAGGTGCCTTTGGATATTAAGATAATTGATCTACTGCTACAAGTAAATATGTACAAGGCTACAAGGATGAGTACATACAGGATTCATACAAAGAACAGTAGTGAACCTGTGTAAAACATTATAGATGAGTACATGATAAAACAATGTTTTAAGAGTAGTAGTACTGAATTAAACAAAATCATACAAATATCTGTAGATGTTGACTTGAAAGCTTTTTAAAAGCTAAATTAATTGCAGGAGTCAGCTAACTATATGGAATTCCATAGTTTGGCTCCACAAAAAGCAAAACTCTTCTAAGACTTACAAAATTCTGACTTTGGTTTAGGTAAATATAACTTGTTGTTTGAGATGGATCTTAGTTCATACATATGTATATTTTTAACAAATTTAAAATTAGATTTAAGATAATCAGGAGCCCATCCATGTAAAGATGTATAGGCTAGTAAACCCTTCTGAAATTGAGTTCTCTGCTGAAATGGAAGCCACTTTAGGATTTTAAAAAGATTTGTTGATGGTATACCTAAATCAGCATCAAGAATAACTCTAGCTGCTCTTTTTTGAAATTTCAGTAATCTTTCTTGATTTTCTGCATCACTATTATCCCACACAGAAGCAAAAATATTCTAGGTGTAGCATAATATATGCATTGTAGAATATCTTTCTCTTTTCTTAAGGGAGACAAGATTTTATTCTGAGAAAAAGCAGCAAGTTTACTTTCTAATGACCTTAAAAATTTGCGTTTTCCAGCACAAAATATTGTCTATAATGATGCAAAGTGGTTTTCATTTTCAGACATTTGTGTATCCATTCCCTTTAGCATTACATGGAGGTTGTCTTTCTCAGTTTTCACTCATGCTTGACTACCTATGATCATGGCCTTTGATTTGATTGCATTTATCTTCATACCCATTGTGTTCACACCAGTTATTTATTTTTACCAGATCTTTATTTAATTTAGTGCTAATCTCATGGCCTGTTGATCCATTGTGTCTTGTCATCTGCAAACAAGTTGGTGGACAGCTCAATGTGACATAGAAACATTAGCTCACCTGTATATGACAGGCATTGTGAAGGTTTCACTTATTCAGCAGTAGTTCATGGAAATAGAATTCTTAATTTCATATTTACCTTATGTCAAATGACAAGTAACTTAAAGTGTTATTACAATTCCTGGTATTGTCACTTATAGAATTTTTTGATGCAATAATATTGTCACTCACTATCAAGTCCAGCCAAAATGCAAATTGAAAAGACTCAGACCTGTCATCATATAATGCACTGACAGATCTGGGTCTATGCAGTTTTGTTAGGAGTAATAGAACAACAAAAACAACACAGACCCTGATTTGCCTGTACATTATGTGATAGCAGATCAGGGTCTCTGTTCTTTGCTGTTGGACTTGACTTAAAAGCAAGAATATTCAGCAGGTCAGACTAGTAAACAGGAAAATTATGAATAAATAAATATTGATGCCAGTCTTTAAGATATACACAGTATTACAATGGACATGTTATTCCAGCAGGTATGTCTACATATGTATCTCATTCTAAAAGCCCAACTCCAACTCCTTTTTGCACTTGTAATAATTCTCAAAGGAAACTGTTGGCAAGTGACTTGATAAATAATTCACAACATAATTCTAAATCATAATAGATTTATTGCTAGTGACATGTAGAATTATTCTCAAGTGGCTTTTCAGGCACATATTTTACTTATTAGTCTACTCATGTATTGATCTGCTGTATTTGCAGACAAATGAAACTACTGATAATTTCAATTCATTCATTTAAAAAACATAAAGAAACCCAGAAGAATCAACAATGTCCCAGTTTTGAATGCTTTTAATTTATTGGTTCCAGATTATTGCTTTTTTGTTTCAGGTTAAAACATGTAAAGGAGCCAAGTACTAATGAAAAATGATTCTTCATACAGAGACCACTGTCCTGTGAGTAGATGATTTCTTTGTAGAGTACCGTAACACATCTTACAGCATAGGAGCAAAGAATAAATAAATAAATCATTAATCATTCAAGTCTGACTTGAATTAAAGATTGGTCAATAAGCAAAAGATTATGCCCAAAGATTTCATAAAACTCACAAATAAAGAGTTAAAAAAGCTGACAATCTTTTTGAATGGCATAAAATTCTTATCAAGTTATATAAACATATGCATGCAAGAGCGTGTGTATGTGGGGTGGTGGTGGGGTGTATGTGTGTGTGTGTACAAATATATAATAATAATAATAATAATAATAATAATAATGCTTTACTTATAGAGGGTGACTCATTAGTCAAGGACTATTCTCCGTTAAGGCCCTCTTAAGGAGAGTATAACAATGCACATTATATGACGACAGCAATAATTACTGTTTATTTTAACATGTTTAGTATTAGAATACTAAATTCCATTGTCTATTAGAAACACATAATAGATATCTCTTCTTAAATACTCTAATATTTTCAACAGATTTTACACATAGTGGAAGCTTGTTCCACATATGCATACCACACTTCATTTGCATAGGTACCCAGTATTTAGTTTTTGGGGGGTGGGTGGTACATTATTTTAATTATGCAATATTTATTTGTTGCTATTTTGTAGCTTTTTGGTTTTTGTGCAGTGAAACATTTTGCCACCTTGATGTGAATACATCCTCCCAAAGAGTGGAGAATTGTCAGTGAGACATGCACCATTGGTGCCCTTGTGCATAACAGTCATATATTTTCACATTATGCCAGGATATTAGAATGGTGTGTGATTTGGGTATTTGACGATAGCAATGGGTAAGTACTGCATCATTAGTTTTACCCTCCACCCCCAGCTTTATTTAAATAGCAGCAATATCTTACCCATCGCAATTTCCTAGCTGAGTTTGCCAGTTAGGTGGGTAGGATGATGATCAAAAACTGAAAAATGGAAAGTACTCAACGTTAGAGGGACTCAGTTTACTTTATGTAAAGTTGGTGTATCTCTGGGTTATATATTGTGCGGAACTATGGGTCCCAGAGAAAAACTGCCAATGCTCTGTTGTGCTAAGGGAGGAAGAGGGAGGAGAAGGTAGTGTGTGATTGCCATAATGCTACCTTCATGATGTCCTCCAAATAAGGTCAATATCAGTATGTCTATGAGGCTGTGACACCTATAACTTCATGGGCTTTAATATCATAGAGAAGGCCTCTATCAGATAGGGTCTGATAAAGTCTTGATGGTAGTGACAATCTACCATGAAATGATGGAAACTGAATATCAGTGAACGGGGATATTTTTGGACCTTCATTTTCCCTTGAGATAAGATGAAGTGTCTTGACAGGGCATAACAGCCTATCTTGATCATTCACAGCACAGATTCAACTAAAATTGATGATCTCTATGGGTAGTGGAGCTACCAACATAGTTGCTTTAGCTAAAAATTCCAGTTGGTAAAGAAGAAGAAAGGAATCACAGCTGCCAAGAATGGGAGTCAGCCAGTGTCAAAGACAAGGCGAGAAACTCACTCAGTTTTGTCATAGGCAGCAAAGCAAGCAAAAAACACAGTCTTGACTGTTGGGTTCTGAAAGGTAGCTTCACTCAATGGTTCACAGGGCAATTGTTCAAAGATTATAAAACACAGTACTGATTGCATGTGGATATAAGAGAGCAAGAAAGAGATATCTCACTCAAAATACTTGACAAGATCAGCAAGGTGCAAATCCAAACCAAATACCATGCCCAGAGAGAATTTAAATGTGTTGGAAATGGCAGATCTATAGTCCTTGATGGTAGATACTGAACACACTTTTCTTGAAAAGAAACAAAGAGAGGTCAGCAACAGAGAGGGACAGCTAGGTTCAATGTGTTCCAACTGTAATGATCACAGAATAATCTCCACCTGGCACCATAGACCTTTGACAAAGAATCTCTTCCAGCCTGAATGGTGCAACTGATGACTCAGCTTGAAAACTGGTTTTGGCAGATAGGTCACCTGTGATGAGGTCACAAGTGGAAGTGGAGAATGTGAGGGCTTTATCTAGGAGTGTTAGGACACAAGATCCCTTTTCTGAGACAAGGACCATGGTTGATTTATCAACAGATTTAGAAGATCGCTGAACCATGATCATTGGGAAAACAGTTGGACTATGAGGATGATAGGGATGGTGGATGTTCTGACGAACAGACAATCCCACCAGAAGCTGAACATGTCCACTGCCCATGCCCTTTGGTCCAGGACTAGAGAGACGTAAAAGGGAAGCCTGTTATTGAGTCTGGTCACACACAAATCCACCAGAGGCTTCCCCAACATTGTTGTAAGGGACCCAGAATGCATCAGTGCTGAGACCATTCCATGAGGACTATCTTGCCTGACCTGGACAGACTGTTCACTAATACATTCTTCTTGCCCAGAACGTGGCAAACTCAGGGTGTGATATCCTCTGAGGTTGTCCAACACTGGATGTTTGAGACCTCCAAGCAAAGAGAAGAATCATGTGTGCCTTCCTGACATAGGAGATATGGTACAGTGGACATATTGTCAGAGCAGACCCTGACACATTGACCCCTTACTTTGTTGATGCCTCCTGGCATAATTTCTAGATTTTTGATGTAGTGGAATGATTCAACCAGAGTCCAGTGACCCTAGAGGAGCATACCTATGGTTCTTAATGAGTGCCCCAACTGGAATCTGATGTGTCGGCAAACAGATAGGAGTGGGGGTCAGGTGCATGTAAGGATCACCACTAATGCATGTTGTGATGAAAATCTGGTCTTAACTGATTCAAAGCTGGTAGGAAATCTATGTGTAGTTTGCACCTAGCAACAACAAAGTTTTGTTCATTGTGCCTCTAGAAGCGTCTGGATTCAGTCAATCAGGTCCCATAGGATCTGGACCAAGTTTTTGTTTGTGTGGAAGTTCATCCTCATGTAAATGATGTCTTGTGATGGAGTGAGCTCTGACTTCAGGAGGCGGGGTAAAATTAAGACCCATCCGAGTTATTGTGAACCAGTCATGGAACAGATCCTGATGGAGGGACTACACCTGAACATTGTGGATAGCATGTCATCAAAGTATTGAAGAATCAGAGTTGCCAGGTGTCAGATGTATGCTATTACAGTGCCCATACCTTGGGCAAAAGACAGGGTGTGGAAGCAATTCCAAATGGTTAAACCAAGGATTGGAAAGGCTTCCCTGTCCATGCAAAACCAGATGTAGTGCCATGTGGACGAAGATGGGATGTTTAAGAAAGCATCCTGAATATTGATGGTAACTGCCCAACCTGATGGACATTGCCTCCACATTGAGGATGATGGTCTCCATCTTGAAATGTTCCACTGGATGAAACCAGTTAAAGGAAAATATAGATTCTGAGACAAACCTTTCTGCTTTACTGGTGACCATGAATATTAGGAAATAGAATGTGGGAATCTGATTGTTCAGTTACACCCTCTTGACTGCCCCTTTCTGTGAAAGGATGTGTACATCTTCAGTTTCCAGATTCAAGTGTCACCCTTGGCAGCTGTGGCCATTTTCCCCCCAAAACTATTGATACTGGATCTTTGGAAATCCTACCAATTGAAATCCACAAAAATTGTACTCCTCCAAAACTAAACCACTATAATATGGGTCAGTTAATGGGTACATGTTTGGACCTATTTAAGTACTTATACAAAAAAATAAAAAACTTTCTTTTTTATGGCTGAGAAAGCTGTCAAAGTATTACTAAAAAACCTTGTAGCATCCAGTGTCTCAAGTTTTCTCACTCTTTAAATGCTTTTGATGTCCATTTCAAAGACCTCTCTATGTTTAACATCTGAGCTTTCCAGGTACAGTACTGTTTTTCCTGTCAGCATTTGAGATAATGCAATGGTTGATCAGGGTCTATGCTATTCACTAAAGCTATGACACCAAGGTAAAGTCTACACTCTGATCTGCTGGCACTTAATGTAAGGGCAGGTCTGGATTTGTGCTATTCACTCTACCTACATAAAGTGTACACTCCAATTTGCAACCACTTGATGCCGGTCTTGACTTTTGATGACACCAAAGTACAGGTGAAACCCGTTATAATGTGATTTGTTGTAATGCGATTCCACTTATAACATGATGGCAGCATGGCTCCCATTTTTTAATTTAAGGAGACCTCTCTTTTTAACACCCTAAATACATGCTCTTGGAAAAGCCAATTATTCATATCCCTAGCAGATTTTTTTATCCCAGCACTGCGTCAAATGTTGCCTTAACTTCACTGTGCACCATTTCCACCATATTGGCATTTATACAATTCAAAACTGAAGTACATTTGATTTCTCATTATACCCGGTGAACAAAACAAACAATATATGATCAAGAGGTTAGTCAAAACTGATGACATTGAAATTTCAATGCACATTTTTTATGGGGAAGTTTTTAGAAAATTTTGTTAATGTGATTCCACTTACATCACGATGTTATTCTTTGGACCCTGAGAATTGTGTTATAACAGGTTTTACTTGTAAATCTTCACCCCAATCTGCAGGCCTTTAGTGCAGTGGTAGGTCTGAGTCTATGCTGTTTAGTTTGATGTGCATTACAGGCAGTTACTTACTACTAATACTGTTTATACTCTCTTATGAGTCCAACTGCACACACCCAGATCTGTCATTGCATAATGTACCAGTAGATCTGCATCTGTGCAGTCTGTTTGGGGTAATCAGTAGGACAAACATAGACCCTAACATACAGGCACATTATGACAGATCACGATCTATGCTGTTTGCAGTTGGACCTGACTTACAGGTGAGAATATATCACAGATTTGGAAAAGCTGTTTGAACATATACATTTAGTAATCTTGACCTGAAAGCACAAACTACAACCAAAGTCACTCACTGTAATCCTGTTCTGAGAGACACAAAATGCGCTTTATACTGATTATACTGAAGTAGTTGCCTTATACTGAGATAGGGTCAGTATGACAACCATATTCATCCCCTTAAATGTTTAAGTGTAGTTGCTTTATACTGAGGTAGGATCAATATTTAAATCGCATTCATTGCCTTAAATATGGAAGTTAAATATGCAAGTTTAGTTGCCTTAAACTGAGGTAGGGTCAATATTTCAGCCACTTTCATTCCCTAAAATGTGTAAGTGTAGTTGCCATGTACTGATAAGAGTAAATATGATAACTACATTCATCCCCAAAAAGGCATCCATGAGTAGACAGTCAAGTGTCATAAGCGGTAACACGTAAATTAGACTAATGTACCTTATGGTAATGGAACATTGTATATATTGTTGAACTGACACCTACCTTGATTGTAGATTTCTGGATATTGACTTGCAAGTGGAACATCACACTCCATGAGAACAATACAAAGTACAAAGATGGTGTGCAACATTGAACACAGAGCCATTTTTTTGTCTGCTTAAGTGCTAAAACATCTACAGCAATGTATGAAACAATTAATTTTTAAACACCTTAACATTAATTCAGCTAATGGTTCATTAAATTCTTGGATTCAGTCATGGAATTAAGATGAAATGTTTCCTTTTCTCTGCAGAATTTCTCTAATGGATTAACATACAGCAGATGAATGTCAACACTTCACAGTCAAGATGGTGAAGAATCCAAAAAAACATCCATTTACAAAAAAGTACAATGCTCTCAACATATAATATTACAATGAACAATGTGTCAAAAATACTGTCATGTGACAGGTTGCAAACTAAGCAAGTTCATAGCAAGTCATAGCCAACATTTATGAAAGACTCTTATCAATTCCATAAATGTCCAAGAATGCCTCCTACTCTTGATGGTGTAAATTGCAAGAATAGCAAATTGAAAATTGATGATCAATTATCTGGCAAGCTGATAACAGAAAATTCCTGTCTTTTAACTCAAAAACCAATACTATTTCAATGGTCTTTATAGAACTCCTACAGTTTCAATGAGCCTAAGTAGTCTTTTCTGAAAGGAAAAGCAATCTTTCCTCTTTAAGCAAACAAAACTGCACAGGTTCAAGGCAATAGACTATGTCTTCTTGTAAAGAAAATTTCACATATCCATCAGAAATATATCTTTCGTGATAATACTTCGGCACTGAATATGAATAACATGTTTTAGAACCTTGACTCTGCTTGGAATATTTATAAAAAAAGTTGTGATGATATTCTTGATTCATTTAAAATTGCCGTCCAGAAATTCTTATGTATATTGTCACTATAGGAAAAAATTCCAACTATCGGTTGAAACTTCCACTGTCAAATTAGACATTGCAGTGACTTGCTGAGCAAACACAGTTTGAATTTAGTGTAACCAATAACAGACACAATACAGTAACTTCAATCAATCTAACTTCTGCTATTTAGAAATTCAAATTCCTTCACAGCAGAACTTGCCTGAGGAAGTAACATCCAAATTGCAAAGCAGTGAAGCTGATAGTAGCAATATCAGGTCTTTGCTTCAGGGTCCATCTTGCAGCTGGTTTGAGATCTACAAATTATTTCCAGACATATCTGATACTTAGAGAACATAATGCATCCTTGAAGCTGAAAATAATCCCTGGCTAAAATCCTAGAAAAATAAATCCTAATGGTGTGTGCAGCTGTATGCCAATTGATGAACAATTTCTGTAAGGAAATCACAGTAATCAGATATATTCAGGCTTTCTAACTAAACTGCCTCCACACAGGGATTGTCAGTAACACAATCAATTTGGTGAAGGAATTATTTATATATACATGTCTTCCTACACTAAAGGCAGTATTACATACAAGATGCTTTTTCAGAACTGCCAGGCAGCCTGGTATGTTGAGAGCTCTTTTGTACTTCCAATATTCTGGTATCTAATTCACTAATGCAACAAGCATACAATTCAGTGTATGAGCTAAAGTTCTGTCGTGTGCTTATACTGAGAGAGAAGATAAGCATGGTCAATAATAATAACTGAGTCCGAATTTATGAGCCTGGAGGCAAGAATCCCACATACGTTGTACTATTCCATGATAAATCTCATATCCAGTCAAATTCTATTTCAGGACTAAATATTTATTGTGTGAATATGTGACTAAATTTAACGACCTCCAGCCCACTGCAATCTCCGTATGACAATCAAGTTACAACTACTGAATGTATATGTTAATAACCTGGTTGTAGCTGAAAATGAGCAAATTCCTGAAATTAATGTCCTCACCTTTCAAAGGATTCTTAAATTTCAAGCATATAAAATTTTGATGAAATCCAATCCTGATTAAAGGAGTTATTGTGCAGAAATGAAGGTTAGTTGACAGCATTCTGCACTGTTTAGCTGAGTTATAGGCCTTGATTATTTGAGCTACCCAGGGTAGTTCTAACAATCAAGGCCTGTAACTCAGCTAAACAATGCAGAGTGTAGTCATTTAACTCACTCTTCTTGTGAAAATCAGGCTGAATACCAAATGAATGATATCCAGTAATGATAAAGGGAATTACTGTGAAGAAATTAAAGTGGTTGGTAAATGACAGAATACTGAACTCAACAAGATATTGTCAATTTTAATATAGGGGCATTGGTTGAAATCCAATCATAATCAGTGGATTTACTGTTTGGGAAAGAAAGCGAGTGGATATGAAAATCTTGGGGTTAAATAGTTCTGATAAATGATGTTGCAGAAGGCTGATAAATCAATCTTCTCCAAGGTCACATCATTGTTAAGCTGCATACTAAATCTCAGTCGATTCTGATAATAACTGAGAATTATTATGTGGAAAGAAAAGTTGGTTTGACAATCAGCTGACGACAATGTGGATAAACAATGATGAAGAATGGCGATAATCAAGTCTTATTAATTTCATTCTGCATACCAAATTTTGGTTGAAATAAATCAAGTAGCAGTAAAGAGCGATTCTGTTGAAACAAACAATATGTAGGTGGGTCCGAATGTCAGGGGTATAAACGACGACACTGAGCAAATAAAATTAAATTGGCCAATGTCTCATTATTTTGCTGCAAACCAAATTTTTAAAATATTTTTAATTGAGGGAATTAATTACTATGTGAAAACAAAAGTGGGATAGATGGGTGGATGGATGGATGGATGGATGGATGAATGAATGAATGGACAAAGCCAATTCAATGCCCCTCCTTTTAATGTAAAAGCTGGATACAATAAAATCCCTAAAACTGATGTTGCAATTTAAATTTTCAACATCAAACAAGATGGAACCCTTTCAAGAAGACTGTCTTTAATGAAGTTTCTGCTCTTAAAAATTCCATGCAGCCACTGAAATTCGCACATCATAAAGCTGCTGTTGTTCTTGCTATGGGCTTAATGCCATTTTTCAGAACATAATAGGCTATGCATGGCAGCCTGCATATCTGGTGGAGGAGAAATAAAAGAAAACCTTGGGAAGAACCACCAACCAATGGGAAGCTTTTGGCAAGTCAAATACCCATGTTGGCCGAGCCCGAGACCTAAACCCACGCGAACAGAGGTGAGATGTCAGTGATCTGTAAAGTCAAGGGCTTTAGACTGCTAAGTCATTTCAGAATGGAAACTTAACATTATTCTGACAACAACCACCATATATACTCGCACACAAGTAGAGTCCAGCTGCAAAGACACCGATCTGCCATTGCATACTGTGCCATAGGTCTAAGCAGTTTGTTGGTATTGGTCAGTAGAACAAACAATAAGGATCCTGATCTGCCAACACATTATGCAAAGGCAGATTAAGGTCTGTGTTGCTTGCAACTGGACATGTAAGTACGTATACATGCTAAAGCCTTATGATCAAATCATGAAAGTGAAAATTTCTTTTACACAAGCTGACTTATCAAAGGCTAATGTCAGCTATTTCATGTGCTGAAAAATGGGTTATAACCCAACACAACAACAATAAAAAGATGACTTTGACTCTGAGCAATTACTACTTCCTTTGTACTTCTAGACACATCACTAGAATTCTGACATGTCATAAGTTATTCAGTATTCTCATCCCATAATATTCCTCTGAATGATCACTTTGGTAAGGCTCAAAAGGGAAATAAACATCATCACTTCATGAGTGAGACACATACAGTGAGTGCAGAACAAAATTTCATGCACAGATTTTTTTCTTTGTGATCCTTTTAACCAAAGAATGATACAGTACAAGTTTGTTAAAAATAAAATTTATTTTTGAATAAATCTCCTGATGATCAAATGGTGCATCATATCAATCACAAATGCGTGCAAATTTCCAAACAATCTCAGCATGTATAGGACCAACCATTTAATCTTGTGTTAGGTGAGTTGAAGGTTTTGGATTTTCTTGTCAGCCTGGATATTTTCTTTCCATTTACATCAAGATTGTTTTCTTCCCCAGCAAAATGAGTGGCACAATTACTTTTTCCCCGCAAAAATAAGAGCAAGAATATTTTTTTCAAGGTGTTTGGGAGCTGGATTTTGTTTCTCAAAAGTCTGCACCCCACCAACAATATAGCAGAAGTGAACCTAACAAACTATTTGATTGCATGTTATACAAATAGGCTTGGATAAACTTGTAAAATTTGAAATCTCATAGAATTTACTCAAGGCCAGTATAAACTTTTGTCAGAATCCAGAATCTGAGATAATAAAATTATCACAGGCATGAAATTTTAATAAAATTTAACATTTTCAAAAACAAGTTCCAGAACATCTCTTTTTCTTAATTCCATACTTAAATAAACCTTATGTGCTTAGCATAAAAAGTGTTTATTTCTAAAAGTTTTATTTTCCCCTGGATAATGTGATGGAAATATGCCCAAGCTGTGTCTTCCATACAAATCCGACTCCTGACATACAAGGAAATCAATACTTTACAGGCAGACTCAGCAGGTTTGACATCAGGGCAAGAAGACCATGAAAGATACACACAACACTTGTCTGAAGTGCTAAATGTCATCATTCCTTTTAGACATGACACAATTAATCAATTTCTTGAGAAGAAGCAGGCATACAAAACCAATATGAAGGCAAACTAGAGGAATGGTGACAAAGACACTCAAATAAATATACTCCTACATCTCCCATATCCCACCCCTACCCATTAGGGGGCTCAGTCTACAATCAAAACTTCAGGAATGGTGATGACTTGACTCACATTATTGATAAGTTTAAGTAACAAATATTGTTTTTAAAAAAAGGGGGGGGGGCGGGACATACCTCTTGTGAAAATAGAGTAAAATGATTGGTCAATATACATAGGTACTCAAGACGACCATAATACTGTATATCCAAAGTTTCACAGCAATTCACTGAAAACTGCAAGAGTGGTGGTATTTACAAAATTCTGTCATGCCCATACTGACAACCAGCTATAAGTTGGGGCCACAGGTGGATGAGTGGTCCATGGTGTTAGCCTTTATGGATCATCAACGCTTCACCTCTGTCCACTTAAGTTTGAGTCTCAGGCTTGGCTAACGGTGGGTATGTGAGAAAGCTTCCCAGTACTAGTAGTTTCCCATAGGTCAGTGGTTCTTTCTCCAACAGATATACTGGCTGTGATGTATGGCCTATCATGTGCTGAAAAATGGCATTAAACCCACAAAAAACGAACTAGCCATATAACACTCCATTATCAGATAATGTGTGACTAGTTACATTAAGTAGATTGTGTCCAACACTGCATTAAGCCACATGATAAAAATTACAACAACTTTGACAAAAATTGCTTAAGTTATGAGATTTGTTTATATGCGTCTCTTCAGGTGATGACCATAATATTTATATTTTCATGGCAATCCATAAAAAAAAATGTGGGGCAACTTTTCTAACAAGTTCATATCAATCCTGTCAACTGTGAGGATTACTGTATGGAGGAGAGGGTGTAAAAATTTATTTACCACTGAGGTTGGGGTATAGTATCTAATGCATGTAAAATGATTTGACAATGTTGCAGATCTTCTGATAATGACCTTGCTAGTATATCAACTAACTTTCACAGCAATTCATTAAACAGAGGCCCAAGTGGATATGTAATTACTCACCTACTGACATCTGCCATATAGTCAGATGCAACAGTGGTTGACAAAGAATCTGCATCAGGAGGATGCTTTCTGTTGAAAGGGGTAGGTATGTTAATTTTGGCCCAATTACAAAAGTTCACCATATTTTATATGGAGGCTTAATAGGTCATGCTTTGTGCAAACTGATTAAAGCTTTGTCAATTTCAGTTAAAATAGACTTGCCATAAGGGTTCTGCTGACATGACATAACTTTCAATTCAGTCATATCATACATCTCTATCATTTAATTTCTGGAACTTGTTGTTTAAACAGTAATATGCACATGTATGTTTGTTTACAATCCTTACATTTATAATATGGTGTGTGTGTGTGTGTGTGTGTGAAGAAGAGGCAAGTATAGTAACAAAATCAAAAATAAGTAAACATGATGATTAGGCAAAGGAAAAATCATGTTTTTCCTATTGCACTGTTTTTAAAATTAGGATAGGCTTTTTCTTACATTATATATATTATAATGATTACAATATATATAATGTATTAAGCACTTCAAGTACTGGGCTAAACCAGCTCAATTAGATGCACAAATCAATTTTGGGAATTTTTTAATTTTTTTATTTGTATTTAAACATTATATATGCTATAATGATTAGTATGTTTATAAAAACAAGCTCAATTAGATGCACAAATCAATTCTGAGAATTTTTTAAAAAGTTTTTTTTTACCCATAGGAGAAAAAAGTGCTAGGATCAGCAACAGAAAATGCATGGTCAGCCAACTGGAAACAACTGGGTTTTTTTGCCTTATGTGGTAACTTATTAACAGATGCACTTTACAAAAAAAAAAAAAATTGACAATGGAAGCTATAATTGCAAATTACGAGATAATGCAGACATGAGGAATAGAGTTACTCATCAGCTGCTCCAATGCATTTTTCATATTGTGCATGAAAAGAAAAAAACAATTCACATAGCAGATGTAATTAGTTTATTGCAGATGCAATAGTTGTACTATGAAAAATGAAAACGTAAGGGAGTAAAGGAAAAGAAAACAAACCAAGAATGCCATCATCATCATTTCCTTTACTAAGGAAAAACATATAATCTATTTAATATGAGATTTATTAACATCAGATGACTTTAGTAAGAAACAAGAGTCCCTCAAAGGGACTGACACTCTAACAGTTGAAAAGAATTGTTAGGAATTCAAGACAAGACAATTTCTTTATTTTAACTGCTGAGTGCTGATATCACCTCTGATATTCTTAATCGATAACAAGATTTTCAAGATGGACACCATGTAGATTATGCCCATAATCTGTACCAAGTGTCACAGTGATCCATCAAAAACTGCAAGACATAATTGCATTCACTATATCATGTCATACATTGCATTTAGCTGCAAGTCAAAACAGGCAATAACTCATTACAAAAGTCCCTTTATGGGACTGAGACATAAATGTAAAGTCTGAACAGAATTTCCAGGCAATCATGATAAGGCAATTTAATCTTTTTAACTGCAGAGTTTTGAAACCATTTCTGATATTTTTAAGCTACCAGATTTTTCTAATTAGCCACAGTACTGCATGCAAGACTGGCACCATTTTCATTTAGGACAAACTAGATATCATTATATGACTTCTGTTGAAAAACTAGACATTACAAAAAGTATTCTGGTAAAGTCCCCATGTGGATTTGACTTTCCATTTAGTGAAATTTTTCAAGATGGCTGCCATGGTGGCCATATTTCAAGGTAATTCTGGTACCATTTTCATTCAAGACCAATTAGACCATAATTAGTCTTCTGGTGAAAACCCTGTGTCTATCTATATCTTTCCATGTAGATGTAGCAATAATAAAATTTTCAAAATGGCTGCAGTGGTGTCAGTTCTGGATGTTGGATTGACACCTGTTCATTTAGTACCAAGCAGACATCACAAGTCTTCTGGTGAAAACCCAATATAGATATGACTTTCCGTCTAGGACTATTGATTTTCAAGATGGCTGGTTTGTTGCCCATAGTGGCTGCAAGACTGGCATAATTTTTATTTATTACCAACTAGATACCATAAGTATTCTGGAGAAGAAAAAAAAGAACATATTGATTTAACTTTTCATTTAGAAGGAGTAGCAATAAAAAAGATTTTCAATATGGCAGCTGTGGTGGCCATGTTGGATGTCAGATTGACACCATTTTTTTCAAGACCAACTAGACATAATAAAAGGTCTTTCATTGAAGATCCCATACAGTAGAGTAGCGATAGGATGATTTTCAAGATGGCTACTGTGGATACTGGATGTCTGAGCAACACCGTTTTCATTTAGGACCAAATGAACCTTGGGATGAATGTGTTTGCAAAGTGTCATGGCAATTATTCAGTAAGTTTAGGTGTAGCTATAATAAACTTGTGCTAATGGATGAACCGATATCAGATGACAAACAGGCCATAAACTCCTCTTGACTATGACCCGTTAGAGTCCACAAACTGGGAGTCAGAGCGGGGTGGGGGGGGGTCGGGTCTAGTTGTATTCACAAGCTTGGATCCCCAGCAGAAGAATGGATGGATGATCATAGAGATCCAGTGTGGAAGGAATAATAAAATATAAATGACTGGAAAGATGGTTATGTTGCTCAGCCATTTGATATATTGCTGATAGAAAAATGAGATTGATTGGGCATTTCTAATTTCATGGGGTATGCTATTCCATATGCAGTTAAGAATACTGAATGAACTGGAATTTGATTTGACTCTGTTATACTTTCTCTTCCATACTAAGATGAATAATATAAAATCCAAGTGAATAATAAAATTATATGCTGCTGCTCGCGTTTTGGATAGGAAATTTTATTTGCATAAAATAGTCACAATAAGACTTGGATAATTCAAACCTTGGCCCAGGAAGATTTGATTTTAGTAATCTTTGAAAATTACATTTACATATTACATGAAATGAAGGAATAGATATCGTGTAGGCTTGAATCCATTCAATCATATAAACTACATGAAATGTACTTACCATATATATTTGCTTATAAGACAAGTCCAACTGCAAACTGTACAGACCCAGATCTTCCATTGCATAATTCACAGGCAGATCTGGGTCTGTGCAGTTTATTAGAAGCATTCAGTAAAACAAAGAACATAGACCCTGGATCTTTCTTGATCTGGATCTTTCTTGTTTGCAGTTTGACTCAACTTATAAGCAGGTACATATGGTAAGAAATATTGTTTTGTAATGATTACATGAATCTGACAGGATCAATAAATTTCAGCTGCTCAGATATCATGATTCCCCTAAGGTCCTGCCAAGGGAGTCTTGTAATATTTGTTAAAGAGATTTTGCAGTCTTACATATTTTGTTTGTTAAAGTTGGACTGTGTATACTGCCCATGAATTCTAACATTTAGTCTCAAGACTCAAGTGGGATGACTCTGTGGTTCCTACCCACACACTCTTAAATTTAGTCTGGAAATTTTGTTTACTCAAGTGGGATGACTGTGTGGTTCCTGCCCATACACTCTTTAATTTAGTCTGGAGATTTTGTTTACTCAAGTGGGATGGCTGTGTGGTTCCTGCCCATTCAGTCTTACATTTACTCTGGATTTTGGTTACAGAGTTTAGGTTTTATGCATTTTGGTTTGGGTACTAGAGTTAGATAAATGTCTGCTGTTAACACAGTCTGACCACAAGTTTAGCTCAGCATACCTGCCATTAAACTCCACCTCCCCCAGATGTAGCTAGGAAAACAAAATTTTCAATAATCTTAAGGGGCAAAACTCCGATTTTTTTTTATCACCACTATACACATCAAAAGCATGTAGTTTCTATAAAAAGCAAACAATTCTTTTAGTATATCTTTTAAATATCCATAACCCATGCATGCCTCATCCAAGTACATTTCTCATTCATCATCTTTCCAATTCAATAACAATAAGCACATAAAGTTAAAACCAACCCAAAGCACTGTTAGTGCAAACTTTCAGAAAGAAAGATGAGAAATCTCTAGAGCTTTCCACAACCTTCTTTTCACACATGAATTTTTATGCACAGGAAAACAGGAGTCTTTCATCATCAAGGTCTCTTTTGAAATGAGGACAAATTTGTTTTATTGGTTTTCTGCCTCCAGCAAATTTCATCTTCAGCTAATCAAGTCTTCATTTTCTTGAGGAAATTCGATATCTAATAGAATTCAGGACCAACTACAAATTGAGAAAATTATCTGGCGGTCTCAAAGACAGCTTCTTTCTGCAGTAACAGCAGTATAATCAACCCAGACAAATATTTGCCATCTTACACCTGCAGACTTCACTCATAACAGTGTATTACTGGTTACTTTTTGATATAGTTTTCTGTGAAATTGAATGGATGTTTATAAACTCCTGTGTGCAAATGTCTCTAAAGAGAACTAAATGCATGTACAATTAGAGAAATTAAACAATATGCATATAATAGCACCAAATTTAGTTATTTCAGTTTTTTATGTAGTTAGTTATGCCTTTGAAATGTTGTACCAGTATATGCTTTTCTAAGCTCTCTTGATAAATTTAAATTATTTCTAGTTAAATATTACCTGGACATGATAATAAAGATTACTTCATTTGTATTTAATGCTAATTTTGGCAACTGTGATTCTTGTTAAAGATTGTTTTATCCTTAGCTCACTCTTGCATTTTTGACTGTAGGGGAAATTACAATTAGATGTTGAAGCCAAGTGAAACAGAGAAACCTGTTAGGACATGAGTGGTATCAAAGCAGACTTGCAGTAAATCACTATTAGCAACTTCCTCTTTACAGCCGAACATTTAGTTTTGCGACCAAACATTTTGTTTTATGACCATTTGTTGTAAAATATGTAGCTCTTTCAGTTGGTGCAAAGTGCTTAAAATCAAATACATTAGTGTAGTTTTTATTTATATTGCTCATATGAAATTATTTTACATGTAATTTATCACTAAATATAACATTTTGGAAATTCTACTACAAAGGAAATGTTACAAATGTTAGTGTGTGAAGAATGGATGTATGTGCAATTTGGTGATAGAATTTAGACTTTGGGGATATTTGTTTGCGTATAAAAGACACATAAATGTCTGTAGCTGACACAACTTAAACCTAGGCAAGGCATCTATTGGTACCATTTTTATAAGTCTTTGGTATGACTCATCTGGGCTTCGAACCTGTGACCTCACGCATTCGAGGTGGATGCTCTAACCACTAGGCCACTCAAGTGGTCATATTTTGAGAAATGAGGAAATCCTGTCACAGGCAGCCATGGCTGAAAATGGTGCATATGCAACTTGCTGGTTCAAGTTTAATTCTAACGCTAGCTGTGCATGAGAGAGATTAGTGGACTTGATACTATTTAATTCTAACACTAGCTATGCATGGGAGATTAGTGCACTTCATACTGTTTACTTTGAACCCAACGCCTGAGAGAGTTGTTGTTGTTGTTGTTGTGTAGGGTTTAATGCCATTTTTCAGCACAAGATAGGTTATATATGGCAGCCAGTATAAATGGTGGAGGATGAACCCGGGAAAACTCCGGAAAGAACCACTGACCCACGAGAAGCTACTGGCAAGCTTTCTCACATACCCACATTGGCTGAATCCAAGACTCAAACCAACGCAGACAGAGGCAAGATGGCAGTGATCCATAACGGTGAGCGCTTTAGACCACTCGGCTACTTGGGGCCCCCTGCCTGAGAGAGAACTGTGAACTTGATAACACTGTTTAGTTTGAACACTAGTTATGTACGAGAGATTAGTGGACTTGATGCTACTGTATCATAATTACATCAGTCGGCAGGTGGAATTACAGGAAAAAAGGAAGATGGAATTACAGGAAAAAAGGAAGATGGAATTACAGGAAAAAAGGAAGATGTAGTTTAACAATGATACCAAAAAATGCAGACTCTTCACTTTCATAAGAAATACATTGGAAAAACAATTTTTTTGACCCAATTTTTTTAAGCCCAAATATTTTTGGTTTCTAACTGGAGTCTGCATCTGGATGTTTAGACTTTTTTGCCCAAGATCTAAAGCAGAATGGTCCAAACTGCATACAGACTGGAGAACATTTGCAGAAAGTAGGACAAGTTTGATATTTGGAGTAAAATGGGGCCAAGACACAAAAATCATGCATCTAATGAAGAAAAGAAAAAAAAAGAAAGTAAAATGAAGTTCAATTTTCATCCTTCTGCACACATGCAAGCAAAACAGCCAATCAAAAACAGCATCTTTAATACATCTAATCATCTAGCTAAATGAAAATCACTCAGAAACAAATGCGTTTGGATACAATCATAAGTACCCCAAAAATGCATTTCCACCATTTTATGCAAAAAATGAAAGAATCTCCAGAGAACATTAAAAGGAAGAGAATTCCCAATTACGGCAGTTTACTCCTGAAACTGTTCCAGTTAATAAACATTTTCCCGAAGATGATGAGTTCAGTCTCCCCAAGAAATCACCACTTAAAATTCAAATTAGGCAAGATATAATATCTGTCATACACGATATTATGAGAAATAGCAATGTCATTTGTTCACATTTAGACAAGCCTTGCATCTGTGCAATGTTCTGGTTGCAATGACAATATAAACCAATTTGAAAATAAATTAGCCTGTAAGTGATTTTTCTGATTAAGCAGATTTGCTGCAAAACATTTTCACTGTCACAATATTAAAATTGTAAAAAAAAATTCCTATCACAGTCTGATTATAATTTTTCACTATCTTTACGCAACGCAAAATTCAGGGTTGAATCATGAGTTGTAATTTTACAGATTTTTTTACACAATATTTATAAATTTAATACCTTTTGGTACAGTAACGAGCCTTATTGTATCTTTTGAATATGTCTGTTGTACATATTCTGTTACTTCTAAAGACCAATAATAAACATGCACATCATTGCCTCAACATAAAAAAGCATACATGTCATTTTCCTATGGAAATTAAAAGCATGTTATTTTGCTATGGTAATTAAGTGTGTAAAAATAATAATTTCCAATTTCAGACATCCCCACCATAAAACACAATGTGGTCTATGTATTTAAATGTTGTGCCCTCCCCCCATTTTTTTCCCATGTGCATATAATGTCACCGCTTGCCATGTATATTTACCAAGTCAGGTCCAACTGCAAACAACACTGACCATGATCTGCTCTTGCATAAGGTGCCAGCAGATCAGGGCCTGTATTGTATGTTCAGTTGATAATGTGATTACTCTGAACCAAATACACAGACCCAGATCTGCAAGCACATTTTGAGATGGAAGCCCTGGGTCTATGCAGCCTGCAGGTGAATTCCAGCTTATAAACAGGTATATATAGTAAATGCTACAGTTGTGCTTCAGACTCCAGCTGAAAGTTTAGTATTAGAGTTAAAAACACAAAAGTTGTTGTATTTTTTTTCCATGTTAGCAGAACCAGAAGAAATTTTTTTTTCCTATTTCTATTACATGTAGCAGATTCCTCAAGTAAATCTTCTGAGTTATGAAACTCAGCCATAAAGTGTGTTTCATTAGTAAAACAGTCTCAATATTCAATTATTCTCATTTGAGTAATTAAGCATCACCATGAGTCAGACTGGGCCAGGAACTTGAAGATTAAACATTTTGCCCCCTTATTAAAATATGGCATTTGCACAGAACTTGCAGATCTGCCAGTACATTTATAATTTGCTAACAGGTCTGGGTCAATTCTGTCTGCATGAAAACATATTTACAATGAACATTTATAGACCATTATCTATTGGAACATCATGAAAAGAGGTCTATTTTTATTTCATTTGGGTGTGCATTTTAAATGAACAAAGTAAGGAACATGATACTGCTTGATACAAGTCACATGTGACTTCATAAGTACTCCACTTTACATGTCATATGATTATACGCCAAACGCTGTAGATCAGATCTGACACAAGTGTACTTAAAAAAAAAAAGAGTAAGGTGAATGGCACATTATTTGCCTACACCATTCTATGTAGATAACTTGAATTATTGTGCAGAAACAGTATTTCTTGTTTTTCAATCAGCAACCTTGACCATCAAACTTTTGATCCCAGAATCAATGGGCTTATCTTTCTTACCCTAGACCTTTTGACCCTAAATCAAGTGTTCCTCATTATCCAAAATGGCAAGCCATCCAGTTTTGTAACTGTCAATGATGGGCAAGTGATAATGAGTTATTGTATGCAAACAAAATGGGTAACAGCTGGAAGGGCCAGACAGATACCATAATATGCTCTGCCTTATAGACGGCACATAATACTGGAGGACGGGGAACTGGAGGGTCACAAAATGTGGGGAACACAAGAAAATATCAAAGATATTACATGGTCTGGCCTTTGTATTGGCATCTCCACATAATATTTTCATACTCTGCATATCAATAACTTTTCCCGTATTCTACCAGAGTATAAGAATTTTACAAAGTCCGAAAGTAAAGTAAGATAAATCATTCATGAAGATATTATATGATCAAAATTTTCTACTGGAGTAAATATTTAAGGATGGGGTGGGTGGGAAATAGCTGCTCCAACAAGAGACATGATTGATACAGCCTTCATCAAAATTGGCTTAAATCCAAAGAATAACTGTCTTGCCCTTTGGTTCCTGATCATATAAACAGTGTCATTAAATGGGGATTTTTTTAATTGCAATAAGAAGCCCAGGAAAACCTAAAGCATGGAATCTGGCATTATCCTCTGGAAATCTGCGGTCAATAACAGCTTTAGCTAATAAAACAAGATTTATCTGCTGCGGTTTGCATTAGGAATAGGCATGAAGCCGAATACAAATTAAATTCTGGCAAGTGAGGGTAATTTCTTCAGCTAGGCCTTAAATTTCATGCAAAAGTTGGAAAATTAATGAAATCATTTTGAAACAGGCTAGAACAGTGGTGGACTGCAGATTATTCCAAGGGAACCTAAAGGTACAACTATTAGCATGTTGTGGGGGGCAGTCTGCAAAATTTTTTGAAGTTGAGAATAAAGGATCCTGATACTTCAAAGGGTTGGGAAACACTGGATTAGAATATTTTTATTCATAATTTCTTCTAAAAATGAATGATCATAAACAAGGTTTTTTAAGTTCCAATTGAAAAAGACTGGATGTTTAAGTTGTATATAGCCATTATACAAGCAGCATGCCCTTGAACTAAATTTCTCAGTCACCCATTCAATTATTTGATATTAAAAATGGCAGAAACTAAATTTTGCAGACTGGTTCATGTTTACTTTCTTCACATAGTGACTTTTGATACGTAATAAATCAATTAATGAATAAGCCAGCGAAAGGTCTAGTTATAGGTCTTAAATATAGTTACAACAAAGGACACCTGAACCAACAGTTCCAGATTATGGAGAAATAGAGTCAAATCAATGGTTCAGATGGCAAGGAAAACTTACTATTCCACTGAAATATCAGATAGTATTATGAAAAAGAACTCAAGAAAACTCTGGAAAACTTGTAACATCTTGAAGGGCAAATTTGCCAATAATGTGCCATTTACATGTTTTAGTCATGAAAATGGTGGTATTCAGCAAGAACCTCTTGAAACTGCAAATGCACTCAATTATTACATGAAGAATATAATTGCAAAACTTAGGATCTCACAGCACATAAAAGATTCTCCAGTGATTAATTAAAATGAGAGCATATTTCCTAAAAACCTGGCAAAGAAGACTGGTTCAGAATACCTAAAGTAAGTCTTGAATTCATTTTAAATGAATTAGATAAACTTAATGTCATAATAGCTACTGATCTGGATGATATAATTGCTAAATTCCTAAAACTCATTTCAAGAGATCGCATCTTCACTTATGTATACATGTATCTTCAATCTAAGCATTTCCACAGGTATTTTTCCAAACAAGCTGAAAATGGCTGAAAGTGACTCCAATACATAAGAAGATATATCTTTCTGATATGAATAACTATGGACCTATATAAATTTTATCATCACTTGCAAAGATCATAGAAAGACATGTTTGTAATGAATTTAGAAACTACCCGGAATCTTTACTTTACTATATTCATGACAATCAGGCTTTCATGAAGGACATTCATGTAAGAGTACACTAACTAGAATGGTGGATGATTAGTTAACATTAATAGATCAAGGTAACCTAGTAGATACAGTATTTCTTGACATTACAAACTCAGCATATATTAAAGTTTAACTTGGTTTCAAATCTATCTTGAAGGCAGACAACAAGTTTCTATTTCAAATAAACTTTCTGCTAAGAAACTGATAAAGTCAGGTGTTTGACAAAGATCAGTGTTTGGGCCATTACTCTTCATGTGATATATCAATGATTTACCATATCACATTGAGCTATCCATGACTAACAGGTGGACTTAAGGCTGATTTCAGACAGGTTTTTTAAGCGCTTTCTGCCTAAAACATAATTGGTCATATTAAGGGAGCTTAGGCGAATTTTAAGCAGACTTCAGGCAGATTCATGGTGGAATTTTAGGCAAAATATGCAAATTAGTTGTTCAAATACTCCGCTTAAATAAAAAGAATCTAAGATTTCCGCCTGAAATAAAAATCCGCTTGAAATCCTTTACAAAATTTTCCAGGCAGACTTAAGGCAGATTTCAGACAGGCTTCTTAAGCATTTTCTGCCTAACCATAAACTTAAAGAAGCTTAGGCAAATTTCAAGCGGACTTTAGATGGATTTTTGGCAGAATTTTAGGCAAAATATGTAGGTTAGTTGTCCTAAGATTCCGCTTAAACAAAATAATCCATCTAAGATTTCTGCCTGAAATAAAATTCTACCTGAAAAAATTCCTGCCTGAAATTTCCACCTGAAATAAAAATCTGCCTAAGGTTTCCATCTAAAAAAAAAGGCTACTTAAAATGTCTACATAAATATCATCCAATAAAAAAATCTGCATCAGATTTCTATTAAACTGCCTAATGATTCTTAGACATCAGGTGGAATCAATGATAAATATTCACATTTGACATATTATTACCGGTAAATAAGATTTAGGTTTCTCTTGTCCTCATTTTCTTTCTTGCATACAAAACCTAATCTATGATGGCATCATTTAAGTCCTTCATTTCAATGAAACTTTGGTGAGATTTCACAAAAAATTTGACAAAAATTTCATTTAAATTTTGGCGAGATCTCGCTAAAATTTCAATGAAATATTTGTGAGATTTCAAAAAATTTCTTACCAAAACTTTCACTGAAGTTTTGGCGAGATCTCACTAACATTTCAATGAAAGTTTTCTGAGATTTTACTAAAAATTGTTTTGAGATTTCACTAAAATGTTTACCATTATATAGTATTTTACTGAAGTTTCAGTAATTTTAAGCAGACATTTCAAAAGGTTTCAAATAAATAATGGATATGAAGCAAACAGGACTTTATTAAACACAGCAATATTTCAGTGTACATGAAACAAAATTATACAGATGTTGTAATTATATGACATCCAAGGCAAGATAGATGTGAGTTGTACTGCAGACTTGATTTCTGATTAATGTACAAATTATGATGCTGTTGTGGTCTCTTGAATTAGTCCTTGTTCCATAAGCAGCTGTGACAAACGTTTATCATGATATAATTACTTTTATTTTACACTAAATTCTAACACGACTAGAAAATTTGATAATATAAACAATAATACCACTCATGATATTGAAGAATGATTCTACTTGTGGGCCAAGAAAACTCAGCAAAGATATGACTATCTCTCATAGACATGGGTATCAGGCAACAATATCAACAATTCCCACCAGTGATCTATATGTTGTCCCTCCTTAAATTCTGGAAGTTAATCAGTTTGGAGTTACATAACTTTGAAATCATCCTGGTTCAATTCCTTGTCATTTTTAGTACGTTAGCCGCTACTGTAAAGCTCTTTATGCACAAATAACAAAATGCTAGTCCTGGTGTTTAGTTTTCAAACAGACTGACCAATTACATTCCCATCAACTTTGCAATCAAGCTATTCTCATTACCACACATTTTTCAGATGGTTATTCAAACTCGTATACTGCTCAAAAATTTAAATCGCCATGTTTGGCAAGCATGCTCATTCCCATCAGTTTCCTTTACGCGACGATTCATTGGGCAAGCAGCTGTTAAATAATACACGGAACAAATAGTTATGAGAAAGCTCATTGCAGAATGGAACCGGACTAAGAGCATTATAAAAAATATATAAAAGGGTCCATATCGAGGAAAATCAGATTCAGGTCAGGAGAAAAGCGAAATTCTGCTTTAAAATGGAAAACAAGAAAACAATCTTGTCTGAGGGCAGTTAAATCCAACTGAAGTTAAACAGAAATACAACAACAACAAAAATTTGCAAAAGAAGCCCAAGGAAAGATGTGGAAAGAAGCTATCATTCCCAAAATGAACAATAAAATTACAGCTATCAGAAAAAGGAAATATAAATGTTACTGAAAATCATTCAAATTGTACAAGAAACAAAATATAAATTTTATCTTATTAATATTTTTTATTGAAATGTCAGTGATATCACAATCACAAAATATCACTATATTTTCAGAATTTTTGGCAAATTCTCAGTGAAATTTCAATCACAAAATTTCACTGATATTTTCAGACATTTTGGTAAAATCTCAGTGAAATTTCACTGAAATTTGGTGAAAAACAATATTTTTAGTGAAAAAAGGACATTTGAGTGAATATCACAACATTTTCACTGTGATTTCACTGAAATTTCAGTCACATTTTCACTAGGGTATGATTTTTGTAGAGCATATTTTAATAGGAAGAAAAAATCTTATTTTTCAGAGTAAGTATCAGATCAAGTCCAAAATCCACCTTGCACCAAATTTTCTAAGTCCACAGATTCATCTGTGCTTGTAGTTCTTGTGATAAAGTTCAAAATTACACCTAACATTTTTGCTAACATCAGTCTAAGTCCAAAATCCATCTTAGAGTAGGAAAATGAAATGGACAATCAGAACTTTTCTGTCTAACAGTTATCCTTTAGGAGGAATATAAGAAATAGTATGCTTAACTATCAGATGGATTTATTGTTTCACCTTAGCCATATTCCCAGTCTGCCAAAAGTCCGTCTGAAATTTGGGGCTTTTAGGCGGAATACACCCTGAGTTAACCTCAACTCCAGGCGGAATCTGCTTAAAAATTTTGTACGGGTAATATAACATTGGAGCCTAGCACTAAATTAAATAAAGATTTGGTAAAAATAAAAAACTGGTGTGAGCACGATGGTATGAAGATAAATGCAGTCAAATAAAAAACCATCCATTATCATAGGTACAGTAGTTGAGCAAGAGTACAAGCTGAGAAAGATTACTTCAAAGTAATGCTGAAAGGAATGGATATAAACAGTATGAAAATGAAAAACTACTTGGCATCATGATAGGCAAATATTTTCTCAAGGGAGTGTGTGTGTGTGTGTGTTTTGCATTTTTCATGGAGCTTTAAAAACTTTTCAGTCGTATCACTACAATGACTGCATTGTGACAGTTTATAGTGATGTCTCACACTGGGGCATCATGCCGCAGACATGAAGCATCATGACTCAACCAGTCACAATATCCTTACACCAGGTTGACCAGTCCTAACACTTTGAACCTCTTAATGCTGAGTGCCAAGAGAGAGAGTGGTTAGTACCATTTTTGTCTTTGGTATGACTCGGTTGGGGTTTGAACCTGCAACCTCATGTATCCATTAGGCAGATGCTCTAACCACTAGACCACTGGAATGGTTATTTTGTGATGAAAAATGCAAGCTGATAAGGTTATTAAAAAGTTAACTCACTGTTTATTTCTTGGAACAAATAAATAAAGATTACTGAAATTTCAAAAAAGAGCTGCTATAGAGTTATTCTTGACGCTGATTTGATACACCATCAGGAAATCTTTTTAAAATCCTGATGTGGCTTCCACTTCAGCAGAGAATTCAGTTTCAAAAGGGTTTACTAGCCAATAAATCCCCATATGGATTTAAGCTCCTGATTATCTTAAAGGCAACCATAAAGTTGTTGAAAATGCATATATGTATGAACTAAGATCGATCTCAAACAACAATTTATATTTACCTAAACCAAATTCAGAGTTTTATAAATATTTAATTTATGTCTGAAGTTCATTAAAAAAAATGTCACTGGGATCCTAGCTGATCCAATCAGCATTAACTAAGTCTTCATCAGGATTAATTGAGGTATCGGTGGGATAAAGAAATCCCACTGGGACTGAACATTCAAATAGAATCCCAAACATGTCTTCAATAAGTTCTGGGAGTTCACTTCAATGGCCTATTCTAATTCTGTCTCTACCGATTTAATGACCTATGTAAGCTCAGTCACAGGTTTGTCTTCACTGCTTCAGTGACCCATCATTCATATATTGAATACTGAATGACAATTTGAACAATATAAAATGTTTGGAAAAATAATGTTATTTTTTTACTCCCTACAATGATAACAGATCAAATCACAAATCTGTTTTAATGTAATGGCGGAATCAATTAGTAGAATCAAAGAGTAGGGGGCTTGGTTAAATGGTTGAAAACTCATTTTATAATCACTTTGGGAACCATGAAAAACTTTTTCATAGTGAACTTGTTCACTTTTCTTTTTGAACTACCTTTATTTTCAAGCTAACCAATATTTGAAAGAACATACTCCAAGAAGTTTTCAAGACAAATCACATGTGTACCAGAAAAAAACATTGTATATGTCACTGCTTTTACCTGTGAATGTGGATATATTCAAACATAGTTCTTAATCCAAAACAGAACTAGATTATTTTTTCCCCCCAAACTGTTGACAAGTTATTTTAAGAAACAACAATGTGAAATTTAATTTCTATTGTTTTATCTGCAAAATATTTACCATCTATACTCACGAGTCCAACTGCAGACTGCACAGATCCAGATCTGCCATCACATAATGCACCAGCAGATCTGGTTCTGTACAGTTTGTCAGGAGTAATCAGTAGAACAAATAACACAGACCCTGATCTTCAGGCTCATTATGCTTACAGCAGATCAGGATCTTTGTTGTTTGCAATTTGACTGGAATTAAAAATGAGTACATATTGCAGGCTGTGACTTCACTGCAACAAACTGCGAAAATTCTGTTTGTCCTTGAAGATACTAATTCTGAATGCCAAGTCAGGAATTTTAAGTTCACTACAGACTTTAGATCCCATGCACTTCTACTGATGAACCCTATCTATGAAACAAAGTACTTGTATTTTGGCCGTACATTTTCCAAGCTTATACTTGCAATTTTGACCTAAAACCTTGGATGTTTGAGGTTTTTCCATGGTTTTCCTAGGAAAACCTGGGAAACCTCAGACAATGCTGATATTTTGTCCAAGGTTTTATAAGCAAACCTTGGACATTATCTCGTACATAAAAAAAACCCCTAGGAAATACCTTGGACAAAGCCTTGGACATGAGAACTTTTTGGCTTGGAAAAACCTTGGAAATAAGAACTTAGTCATTTTTTAACTTGGACATAGCTCAGAAATGTAGACTTAGAAAATTTTTAGCTAGGAAATGGACTTGGTCTGTTTTAACTGTGCACTTAGAGATTTCTCTATATTTATTCAGAACGTATTTTTACAGTTTATTAACTCATTCACCCCTGGCGCCGCGTTTACGTGGCAGGAGGTGGTAGCCTACTTCTGAGCTCTGTAGCGTCAAGGTCATGTATGACACAGTAAAGTGGGTGGTATTATAGAAAGGTAGACAGATGTAGCTTTATGATGATACCAAATAATATGGATGTTCTAGCTGCACTACAAAATACAGAGGGAAAAACATAACTTTTTGGACCCGAGTTTTTTCCAGCCGAAATTCGCCCAAGGTCGGTATCTGATTTTGTGTCCGGATTTTACACTTTTTGGCCTCAGATCTAAGACAGACCAGTCTGAACTGCACACGGACAGGCTAACCTTTGCAAAAAATAGGATAAGATGGGCATTTAGAATAAAGAGTGGTCTCGACACGAAAATGATGGGTCCGTTAAACAAAAAAAACAACAACAAAAAAAAAAAAAGCCCAGCTTTTACCCTTCTGCTCATGCTCAGGTGAAAAAGCCAATGAAAAACGATGTTTCTAACACAACTAGGCATTAGATTAACATAAAATGTCTTGGAGGTTGATGTATTAGGATGTATTCAGAAATAGCCCCCAAAATGGGTTTCCTACTCGCATTTCAGGCGAAAACGACAAAAACCTCCAGGGGTTAATGAGTTAAAGTGAATAATGTTTGTTATTACTAAAACAACTAACAAGTCTAGGATTTGAATTAAAAAACTGACTTAATTAATGTTGATTGATTGATATGAGTTTTACAGTGCACCATCTCAATTCAGGCATCATGGTGCCAAACAGGATCACAGATTTTGGTTTCACATCTTGTTTACATGGAGATAAAAATGTGAGATAAAGAACCAAAACCTATATTCATGCTGGAATCCCCCAGTTAGAAAAATTCTTAGCATTCATACACTTTTAATCACTTCATACAATCATCTTAGTGTAACAAAGTGGTCCCAGTTCTAATGCCCTTTAATCCTTATAGATATATGATAATAAAATATTAACCATAATAATAATCATAAAATATAATAATAATCTCTTATTATTGTTGTTGTTTTTCTAATTTTATCTCTGTATGATTCAGTTGTAATTCTTTGGAAGTGAATTACAAGAATATAGTACATTTTAATGATAAAAATTATTTAACTATGTCCGATTTGAATAGTGTAAAGCAAACTAACCCATTAACATTAGTTGAATTTAGAAGAAAAGAATTAATGGTTTTAATTATTTATTATTATTATTAAACATGAAAATGAAGTCATGTTTAAAATCGTTGAAAGAACAATAAAATCTGAAAAATATTTAATGACTCAAAAATGGATCTTAGAATAACTGTGTACATGCTTATTAAAGTGCATTAAATCAGAAGAACAGGTTTATGAATAGTGTTAAAGACATGTAAGAATAGAACAGAGGATCCATGCGTAAAGGTTGTTAGGCAGCAAGAGAATCTACCGTATTTTATGTTTTTTTTCGTACCCTTTAATTTTTCGTACACAATCCAGTTATCAAAATAATAATTATTTAAATGTATCATAATTTTTTGTACATATCACTTTGTATTATTTGAAAAATTCATTAAATTATCAGACATAACATTTCCACTAAGAAGATTTACGTTTTCAAAAAAGATTGAAAATACCGTATTCCCACTTTGTTTTTACAAAAGTTAATGATTAATTGTTGGTGAGAAAATATAATGATTTGATGCATAAGCATGGGCGCCCACAGCATAGGTCAAGGGGGGGGTCAGGTGACACCTCTCCCCAAATAATACTGCAATATATATTCCGACAAGTTTAATCATGCAAATGAAGCTGAAAATGTCACAAGATTCTGTTCAAAACGCTTAGTAAATATTAGCTTTTCAGACTGCTTATTATACTAACTTCCCAGCAGTGACTGACCCCCACCCCCACCCTTTTTGCAAAAGATCCTGTGGGCGCCCATGTGCAAAAACTCTTATTGTCATTACAATATCTACTGGTGTTTATTAACAAATGAACAAAGGACTTTACAGACCATACCTTTAAATAGTATCGTTAATTAGTTCTCCTTATTAAGTCCGTCACCGTAACAAAACACCACGTGCATTTTAAAACAAGTTTGGAAGCCCTTTGATGTTGTCTTATCCAACAAAAATTACATCTCAGTACATGATAAAGTGAAGACCACAGACCATTGGTCAACTTGTCTTATTGTTTCATTAGTCATACAAACATTACATATAAAAACCTTGTCATTTTCCATCGTATATTTGAAAGTCACGGACTCCGTTAAATCGATTCGTATATATACATATACTATCTTTTAAGTGCTTGTTCTGTTTTGACTTGGATATAATTAACATTATGTTGCAAATCTATTCTATGATATACCCCACTGTTATCTTTATTGGCGAGTTCGAATAACAAGTAATGCATATGATCGCTTGTCCTTATAACATCTGCTATATGGACAACGGCTTCAAAAGCACATTGACAGACTTTCATTTCCCTAAAGCGAGCCTCATTTCCCTACTGGCAGCCTTGCTGATTTGACCTCTTCAGTCGATTCTTGCCCTCAATCTGGTTTCAACTGGACTAACCAAAGCGCTAAGCATGTTTAATTACCATGTAAATAACACTATAGCCATGTGGTTGTTGTGACAATGTACATCGTAATTAAAACAGGAATGAACTGTTGATTTAGTGGTGTTTATTCCTAATGGAATATAGTAGGGTCATAATACATGAGGATTATCCCACTCGTCAGGTAACTGAAAATAGTCTTTTTTTCTCATTGCAAAAGCTACAAATAAAAACTACACTGAATAAATACGGTCTTGTACACTGAAATTTTTTTATTTGATTGATCTCTCTGGCGAGCGTGCACACACACACACAAACATGCATGCATTAACTTAAGCGTTGATTTCAAGTTCTTTATTTTTTATTGCAATTTGATAATGATTATTGTTGCGGTAAAAATACAACTTGCACTTAATTTCCTGCCAATGTGGGGTCGTATCGTTGCGTACAATTTACCAATAAATAATACCCATAACTTATACATGTTCAAACCATCTTGATCATTTTGCACAACATAACTGGTACATATGTTCTAAATGCAGACGAGCTTGCACATTGAACATCTCTCTCTCTCTCTCTCTCTCTCTCTCTCTCTCTCTCTCTCTCTCTCTCTCTCTCTCTCACTAATAACAAAAGTACTTTTGATTTATGAGACAGAAAATATACATTTACTTTGTACGTTTGTACCGTTAGATTGTCGAATAGCGTGTGTACTGTAGAACTTGTTTTGGTACGATCCCTTTATTTTTCGTACACAGTCAGCACCACCAAATGATAATTATTTATTTTACATATAATTTTTCGTACACTGAAATTAATAATTATTTTTTCGTGTACAAAAAATTACATAAAATACGGTACAAAGCAATCAATCAGATTCATTACTGCTTCAGTATACTGATGAAAAGCTATATTACAGTATTTTATAATTTAAATAATTGAACTGGTCTGCCATATTATCATGTGTTTGTCCAAAATTGCAGCTGCATTCTACTTTGAGATATGAGGTAGTGATTTGTGACATCACATGATGACCACTGTTAAACAATTTTATAGACCTTGCAAACCCTGATAGTATATGCCCTTCATTTTGGGTGTAAATTTGTGCACCATATTAAAATGATTAATGCTCATACGTGTCATATGTTGATGATATTAAAAAGTACTTAAATTGGATTTCTTTTGTTTGTCTAATTGAAAAGGAAATATGGCATCCATGATGCCGATCTCATGCTCTATTTTACCTGTAGCATACAAATTTGTAAAAATGCAAGTATCAGTGATCTCTTAACTTTATAAAGGATGTCAGGTTACATAATTAAAATGATTATTATTTTTTTTTTAAAGACCAACATGCCAAACCACATTTTTTTTTTCAGCAATAAACGTGGATATATGTATTTTTCCCAAGTAATCATTTCCCATCACTAGTAAATGGCATGGAATGTATTGCACATTATGTGAAACGTTTGCACTTTCTTTTTAAATTTAGGGTTGAAACAAGTAACAATGTGAATCCACAATCACCAAAACCACCAAAAACAGCTAAGACAATAGAACAAAATAGACCGTCAAGATGGCAACACCAAAACTGACTAAGACAGTAACGCCAAAAAAGTCCAAGGTAAGATAAAGATGCAGCAATTTCAAACTTTCTAAAAACTTTATAAGCAACAAGCATTGTGTCATACCTTTAAGGGTTGATTACAGTACAGTGAATTAATAAGACAGTAATTCTGAATAATTTTAATATCTTTAAAAGGATGCATCAGGATCTTATAACTGATTGAATACATTAGTTTGAACTTGTAAGGCATTGAGCCAGGAACAGAATATAATCTTGACTGTATTTGTTATCAACAATTTAGAAAGATGATCCCAAATTCAAAGAACAGAACGTTATAGAAATATAGCGTTTTCAGGTTTAATCCCTTACTTTCAGAACTAAAGGATTCCAAACAAGATTTGTAAATTTAAGGCTACCAATAACAGTTATGTTATATGCGTACTGTTTGTTTTATTAATTCATCACATTTTATATTTTCAACCAATATTTTTTTTTTACAGAACTGATCCAAAAGAAATGGCAGAATATCAAAGAGGTGATGATAACAAAAAAAATCAATGAAGTGCTAAAACCATCAAGAAACCAGAATATAAATGGATGGATTTTCAAAAATTAAATGGACAATTTGACACTAAAGGAACCTTATGGGCATTCTTGATATTTGGACCTTTTAAAAATTTTATTTGTACGCGTTGAACAAATTAAAAATAAAATGTATTCTTATATTCTGTAATATTTGCTTCATTGTTGTTAGTATGATGTTTTATGCCAGGGAGGTGTCCAAGGAATCCTTGGATGATATGTCCTAGGACACCTCGGATGATATGTCCTAGGACACCTCGGACGATATGTCCTAGGAATCCTTGGGCGATATGTCCTAGGAATCCTCGGACGATATGTCCGAGGAGTTCTCAGAATGCTTGAAAACCATAGACATGTCCAAGGATTCCTAGGAAACCTCAGAGCATTGGTTACAAAAAACCTTGGAAGTCTGAGGTCAACCTCGAATGTTTGACAATAAAAACCTTGGACATTGATATAAAAAAATTTTGCCCTTGGACTATTACCTCAGAAAGTCAGCAACCAATACTCCGAGGTTTTTCCTAGGAATATTTGTCCAAGATTTCCTAGGAAACCTTGGAATATGTACAGCTGGGTGCAGAGTACATCTGCTTATTTCCCTTGCTATCCTTGATCATATCTGTAAATGATTAAATTCACCACTGGCTATTATTATATACCTTAATGATATTACTTACAAGGTGGGATTTGAATGCCTTTTAACGGTATGTTTTCAACCGCTTAACTTCATTTAATACTAAAGATGGATAAGAGTGACAATATAAAGCAGGCCAACTTTCAACTGATTGTAACAATTCAAAAAACATTTCTACAAATCAGCAATCAAAATGCATTTGGGACTCATTAGGCTCTCATGGAACTGCTTGCAGCCACTGCATGAAAGTCAATTAACACTTTTCATGCTTGAGTACAAGAAGGCATTTCATAGTTATGATGATTAAAATGAAACCACTGTTTTTATTTGACTGTCATTTCATCACATACTGGTATTAACTGTATGCTGAGAGATTTTTTATAAAGAAAATTTAACCACATAAATTACTTTTTATTAAAAGTTGCAAATTTAATAATTCTGATTCCAAATTTTAAGCACTACAAGCTTTCTTCAACAATACTTCTGGGTTTTGCTTACCAATTATGGCTGCAATTTTATGTATACTAAGCAAATAGGGGCCCATTATTTCGGTATTTTCTATGAGAAAACCTGTTCCTCCTTTGGTGGTGTATTTTTGCATAAATGGTTTTTAATAAAGTGCTTTATTGTAAATCTTCCTAAGTGCATGCAATTTTTGTGTAGCATATTAAAGTAACTGATGTTCCAGTGGAACCCAGCACATTATTGGAAGAAGAAGAACTGACCATGCACATAAAGCAGAAGAAGTGCTAAAACTGATGGATGTACAAGGATAACCTCATCATGATCCATTAGAGCACAGACAACTACCATACTTGCCCTTCTATTATAAGCCCAGTCCCACTGCAAGCAACATAGATCCTGGCAGCCATGATATTATGCACTAATGGATCAGGGTCTATATTGTTTGTTTTACCAATTACTCCTAACAAACTGCTTTAAACCATATGTGCTGATGCATTATGTGATGTCAGGTATGTGTCTATGCAGTCTGCAGTTGTATCCAGCTTATATGTGAGTAAAAAAGGTAATTAAATTCCATTGACCCATATAACAAAATAACTATACTTTCATGGTAAGAGTGACAAAACATGAATAATCTATAGAAAAACAACCTTTAAATACAATGACTCATATGCAAGATGTGAAGCTTGTTTCTGAGAAAATAATTTGTAGGTGCCCACTATCAAAATCCAGTATGAGGAAACCACTCTGTTTACATCCAGTAATACCTACACAGCAACACTGATAAAATGAAAATGGTTTAAGGTTCAAGCCTCCTATCATCATGTACATTTTACGTGTACACAGGTTTCTTCCCAAATATATTAACATTGAAACTCCAGTGATTTTTTTCTGCCAAAAGCACCCTTTGTTCTCTTAAATGGTGTATTTAGAATTCCACCACACATATAGGCTGGTTCTGTAGAACACACAATCATGAGCTGTATATGACCTATATTCATATTCATAATAATATTTCCTGGCTAAATCATTTCTCTTCAAGACTTTTACAAAAGCACCATTGTCTTGCAGTTACCATAATGAAGACACTATTGCTACTTTTAATAATAATGGCTTTATTCAGTGAGGGGTGACATGTGTAACCATGTCGGCAAATTTAATTCAACTGAAGATTCAGATTGTTATTTTCCAATTATGCTTTCTTTTGTTTGGTAGTAATCAATAACACAGTGTACTTTAGTCCTGTCTGTGTTTACTTTCATGCCATTGTTTCCGTAAAGCCTTCAGCCTCACATGTATACATAGCATGTTACTCTGTCATTGGTGGAAACAGGCGCTCTTCAAAGAAAGAAACTTTTTTATCAGTCACATGATGTGTCACCTGAAGTATCCTATATAAAAAAAGCCAACTGCATGAGGTATCTCGTAGCTATTCTGGCGCTGTAGCGGAGTGGGAATTTCAATAATAGGTGTATATTTGGTATTGAGGTAGAGTTGTAGCCAGCTTAGGATGTAGTCCAAGCTATATATGTTATTTGTCATAGTTTCTTTTTGTTTATTGGTAATGGCTACTGAAGAGGATGAAGCCCTCTCAATTACCGACCTCGAAGCAGACTTCAAATTTTCGAGTTTTGGGCCTGAGGATATTGCAGCTTTGTGTGAAGTCGAGGCAAGTTCCTCAAAAGAAGAAAGGAGTTAAGAAGCCACAAAAACTGAAAACTAAAGAGAACAAGGTTGAAGTCTGTTGTGACTACAGTTCAGAAAGTGGCAAAATGCAAGCCTGTTATGGCTACCAAAAAAGCAGAACATGTCGGACAGTCAAGGACGTCCATTCTCATGGACATAAATAACCTGTCTGAAACAGATATTGAGCTCTTGAAGAAAAAATTGGGCCTAAATGAAATACAGCCTGTTATGGCAGATGACAATGAAATTGATGCCCTTTTTGGTGAATGCTTACCTGAATTACATGTAGAAGTTGAAAATGAAGGGCCATATGACAATGTTGATATTACCCCAGCAGAGGGTGATACAAGTAGACCACTCAAGCAAATTTCTTTGAATGGTAAAATAAACTGTATTTCTACTAGCAATGCTGATAATAAGTCGCATTTACCCAAACTGAAAACTCCCCAGAAATGAGAGCCAATACCTAAATCCTTAGCAGAGCTGATTAATGCTGCATGCACTTCTTTATGTGCAACAGATGAAATTGTACAGAAGTACAAGATCCCAGGAAACTGTGATAAGTTGTGTTCCCCACTTGTCAATCAAGAAATTTTGAATGACCTTAGCAAACGAGTTCACTCTTATGACAAAGCCTTTAGGGATATACAAAATCTTGTTGCTGCAGGCATTATGCCAGTTGTCCAATTAGCAGAAGTTCTGTGGGAAAACTTAAACACTGTACTGCTATATGCAATAATTTTACTCGTGATCCGTGGATTTTGCAAACAGTTTCGGGGTACAAAATAGTTTGACTCCATGCCTTTCCAGTCCTTTCTTCTAAAAGAAATTCCCTTTTCTGATGAGCAGAGAACCATTATATCCAATGAAATCACTGAACTTCTACATAAAGGAGCTATAGTTCCATCCACATGTGAGAGTAATCAATTTCTTTCGAACATTTTTATTGTTCCCAAACCTACTGGAAAATTTCAGCCAGTTATTAACCTGAAACAGTTGAATAAATTTGTTCATTATGAACATTTCAAGCAAGAAAAATTTCAAATTGTTTTAGATCTCATCCAGAAAAATGATTTCTTTACTTCTTTTTATCTAAAGGATGCTTATTTTAGCATTCCAATAGATATAGGTTATCAGAAGTTTCTAAAGTTTATTTGGAATGGGTCAACTTTTTCAGTTTGTATGTTTATCTTTTGGGCTTTCTTCTGCTCCAAGAGTTTTCACTAAGATCCTAAAACCCATTTATGCATTATATTATATTGATGACTTGTTGAATTTGGATGGTGATCAATAGTCACATCTGCTTGCAAAACACATGGACTATGATTGAGACATTAAAATCTCTTGGCTTCACTATCAATCTCGAAAAATCTGTGCTTATTCCATCTCAACTAATTACCTTTTTTGGTTTTGTGTTAGACTCTGTACAGTTTAAGGTTTTTCTTACTGAGGAGAAAGAAGAAAAGATCCATGTTTTTGCTAAGAAGCTCATTGATAGAAAGTATGTTACAGTACGAGAGTTGGCATCATTTACTGGTATGCTTATTATTGCCTTTTATGCAATCCTGGAAACCCCAATGCACTACAGGTACTTGGAATGTGATAAATAAAATAGAAGGCCTTTGTACATCTCCACAAAGTATCCAGGAACTTAAATGGTGGTATCTAAATGTTGCAGACAGGAATGGAAAATCTATCAGACAAGACAAGATTGCTTTTACTATTCAAACTGATGCATCACTCTCAGGGTGGGGAGCTTATGAACTTAATTCAAACAGATCAATCTCTGGTAGATGGAAAAAGAGTGAGACCATTTTTTCCACAAATTACCTAAAATTGTTAGCAATTTCTTATGCCTTACAAGCTTTTCATTCAGATCACAAAAATATCCATACTAAGATTCAGTCTGACAACATATGTGCTATCTCGTATATTAATAATATGGGTGGAATGGCATCGATTCAATTGGATCAGCTAGCCAGGCGGATTTGGGAATGGTGTTTGGAAAGAGAAATATTCATATCTGCAGTCCATAATACTGGCAAACATAATATACAGGCAGACTTTCTGTCCAGGAACTTTTCTGACTCCAATGAATGGATGCTAAAGAAATTTTTCAAGGACTTTTGTTCCATACATAGATCATTTTGCATCTAGATTAAACTGTCAGTTAAAGAAGTTCATCTCATGGTTTCCAGAACCAGGTGCTTTTAAAATTGATGCCTTTTCTTTCTCCTGGCATGATTTAATCTCACACATTTTGCCCCCTTTTAATCTTGTTGGGTAAATATTGAATAAAATTATTGCTGATCAGGTTAGTAAAGCACTCTTAATTGTTCCACATTGGACATCACAATCCTGGTTTCCTTTACTCTTGTCATGTTTAATTTCACTTCCAATTAGACTTCCAAGGCAAAAAAATATACTGACTCTTCCACACAATGGTCAAACTCATCCTCTAGGGAAGACCCTATATTTAATCGCAGTGACTGTGTCAGGAGATTGCTCCAAAACCAAGGATTTCCAACAACAGCTGCGGACATCATTAACAATTCATGGAGACCAGGAACAACTAAACAATATAATTTGGCATGGAAAAAATGGAATTTTTGGTGTAAGATCAGGGATTTTTAAAATCCCTTTTGCGTGTCTGAGGTAACAGTTATTTCATACTTAGATTCTTTGGTAAATGAAGGTAAGTCTTATAGTGTCGTCAATACTCACAAGGCAGTGTTACTTACTACTTTGAGAATGTTTGATAATGCATGGTGCCTCAACCCTTTGTTGATTAAATAGATACTTGAAGGGACTGTTGAACAAAAGTCCACCAAAACCAAGATATGTTGACGCTTGGGATGTAAACCTAGTCTTAAAATACCTGTGTACTCTTTTTCCTTTGCAAACTATATCTTTAAGATTATTAACAACGAAGCTGGTTGCTCTTATTGCTTTATCTACAGCTCCAAGAGTACAAACTCTAAAATCTTTGAATTTACATAACATGACTTGTATGGCAGAAAAAATAGTATTCAGTTTTTCGGATTTGTTGAAAACTTTAAGACAATTAGGTAAGAATTTCCAGTTGGTCCTACATTATAAGGATAAGAAGCTTTGTGCTATTCATACTTTGTTGCATTATCTTGACAGGACTAAAAATCTTTGGAAATCTACTCAAGTTCTGGTATCTTATTGTTCCTATAGAGCTGTGACATCTAGTACTATTGCAAGATGGTTAAAAATGGTTTTAAAACAATCAGGAATTGATATGTCTAAATTCAAAGCTCATTCTAACAGAACTGCTGCAGCATCAGCTGTTTTTAGACAAGGCTGTTCCTTGCACAATATATTGAAAACAGCAAGACTGGACATCAGTAAAGACTTTTCACAAATTTTATCTAAGGGATATTCAGGCCAATAGTAAGGGTTTTGCTGAAGCAGTTATTAATAGCATATAAATAATATTTTTTGTTTGATTAAGATTTACAGGTTAACATGTGTTCCCTTTTTCCTATTGATGTTTTTTGGCAGATGTTTTGTTGTCAATCTTCAAGATGCTATGTATACATGTGAGGTCGAAGGCTTTGTGGAAAATAACAAACCCCTCATCCAAGCATTTGTGAAGGATGAGGGGCATTATTGGAGTAAAGCCGGAGGCTGAGCATGTATACACCCACCCATTCTTTGTTGCAAGTTGAGATTTTACTACAATGGAATTTTCCCTCCCTGTCTTATATAGATAACAAAACACTTCACTTTAAACTATGAAATACCTCATGCAGGTGGCTTGTTTATATAGGATACTTCAGGTGACACAACATGTGACTGATAAAAAGTTTCCTTTTCTTTGAAGAGTGCCTGTTTCCGCCAATGACAGAGTAACATGCTATGTATACATGCTCAGCCTCTGGCTTTACTCCAGTAATGCCCCTCATCCTTCATAAACACTTGGATGAGGGGTTCATTTTCCATACACCAGGAATCTATTCAAAGTAAGGCTATCTGAAGGAAGATATCAACAGGTCTGATTTTAGCTGTTTGAAATTTTTGAGTGTGATATCATCTGCACTTAAGTCAGTAGATGAAATACGGTTACCTATTTTCACTGGCAGATCATTTATGAAAATGAAAAGGAGGAGTGGGCCTAGGATTGCCCCCTGTGGTACTCCATTTTTACTAGGTTCTTCTTTAGAAAAACTGCCATTTAATATTACACACTGTTTACTCGTTGTTAGATATGATGTAAACCGATCAATCGTTGAATTGTCACATTGATAAATGTTCAATTTGTTCATAAAAATATCATGACTGACAAGGTTAAAACCTTTTCAAGATCAGCTTGTATGGATCCAACTAATTTTTCTTGATCTAATCCATCTATTTATCATGAAGAGTGAGGCTATCTCTCAGAATTGGTTTCTCTGAACCCTGTTTGTTTTTGATGAATTAAGTTAGAGTTTCATACATGTATCAAAAGATTGTCATGCACATGTTTTTCAAGTAGTTTGGACAGAGTTGGTAAGATAGATATGAGTCTGTAGTTATTGACATCTTCTTTGCTGCCAGACTTGTGATAGTGGTAACTTTTGCCAATTTCCGTGTCTGGGGAAACACTGAGGTAGATATGTTTAGATTACATATGTAAGCTATGCTGTCTGATATTATATCTGACACAGTCCTCTGGAGATGTGATCCAGTATTATCTAGACTTGTTGATTTCCTTGTTGCATTAGTTTGCAAAAATTTCAAAACCTTTTCATTTGGTATAGCATGCTGAGAAAAAAATATTGTGTCTGGTGGAATTGTTTCTGAACAGAAACTTCAGTTTATTCTGATTAGAGTTTGCAATGGGTTCCTTAATTCTGGAGGCTGTGCTGACAAAACATTTTATTGAATGCATTTACTATTTCAACATCCTCATCAATATCTGGCCTACCTGACTAAGTTGTTGCATTTTTTATGACCTTGTGAAACACCTGCATCTACTTTGTTAAACACTTTCCACATAGAATTTTTATAGCAATTATTTTCTAAAGCTGACAGACAGTAATTCTTCTTTGCCTGATTGATATTTTGGTTACTTTAATTTTCCATGTTTTGTAATGTGCTTGTTGACCAACAATGAGGAGTTTGTTTCAATTACTGTACATGCAAGTGTCCACCATAGTGGTAAGTTTATAAAATTTGTTACAAAAGAATAAAAGTCATCCCAAACATAAAAATTCCTGACATACACAAAAAAGAAGTATTTTGGTTCCTACTAAATAAGTTACAATAAACACTATTATAAAGGGAGGTCATCTGGGATCTTTATTAAATTACTCCACATATTAAACGTGCTTACATAACAACTAGTGGCATCTGCATTTTTATCTTTAGGATAGCATGAATGGCAAATGTTGTCAAAGTTGCAACGTTGGCAATTTCTTCACATTGCCACAATCAGAGATTATAAAACAAAATGCACAAAAAATTACAAGCAGATATTTATCTATTGAACAAGATAATCACTAATCATAATTTTACTTGATGTGGTTGTACCCTTGTTCTGAGGTCTGTGACATCACCACAATTCCTGATAGAGCTGAGAGTGGTTTTGGAAAAAACTGAAGAAAGATGAAATGTTACAGTGATGCTCAGCAATATAGCAGTTACATTCATGCTCAGAAATAGAGCAGAAGTTTTACTCATGCTCAAAAACAGAGTTGTATAAGCATAATTACTGTCCCAAAAATCAGTTTTACATCCAGATTTCAGACTTCCTTTCATCTGAGCTAAAAACTGACCAACCCATGAATCGCACAGGCAGCTGAACTTTTTGCAAAAATAAGGTGTACTTTCAGATTTTAAAAAATGGGGGACCTGGAGGTGAAAATCAAGGGCCCAATAGGACAAGAGTCCTTACAAGGCTTTCCTTATCAGTCAGGAGCCAGGTGATTACCTGGCTACCTTTACTTTAAATGGCTACTTTTAAAAAAAAAATCTGTATCCCTTTTGGGGGAGGTCCCCCCCCCATCTATTTTGGCAACTCACCCTCCAACTTCAAATCTAATGGAAGGCCCTGCCATAAAAGGACCTGATGTTCTAATTGTTAAGAAAGAATTTCCAGGAATTCACAACAAGACTATTTCTTCCTTTTAATTGCGGGGTGTTAAAACCAACTCTGTTATTCTTCAGTGATACAAAATTTTCAAATTAGCTGCTGTGGTGGAGATAATGAACATATTGTCACCATTTTCATTTAGAATCCAGTAGACTTCATTATTTACTAGACATCAGAGTCTTTTAGTGAAAACCTGTGCTGACATTATCATCCATTCAAGATGAGTAACTGTAACATTATATTCCAAATGGCCACTGTGGCAGCCATATCAGATATCAGATTGCACCATATTCATTTAGGTCTAGCTATACATCATCATAAGTCTTTTGATGAAAACCCCTATGTAAAAATGACTTTCTTGTCAGAAGAAATTAGCACTAACAAGATTTTCGAGATGGCTGCAGTGGTGGCTATAGTATCACACCATTTTTATTTAGCACCAACTAGACATCATATGAAGTCTTTTAGTGAAAATCCTATTTTGAAAATTACCATTGATTCAGGAGGAGTAGCAATAACAAGATTTTCAAGGCAACTGCTCTGGCAGCCATACTGGATGTTTGAGTGGCACCATTTTCAACTAGGCCAGTCAAGACCATGAGACAAATATGTGTATAAAGTTTTGTGGCAATCCTTCAAGTGGTTTTGAAGGAGTAGTGATAACAAACTAGTGCTAACAGACAGATGGCTGTGGGATGACACACAATGGATAATGGACAAAAGGCCATCTCATAAGCTCTTCTGGTGTATTACCAATAGAGCTAAAGAAGAAGTCCAATTTTCACCTATCTGCTCATGGTATGACAAAAAAAGCCAATATAAAACAGCTTCCTCTAAACAAGTAAGAAAATGGTTACATGAAAATGTCTCAGGTAAAAGGTGCTTAAACCCTTGTAAAAAAAAAAAAAAAAAAAAAGATTTAATTTTGAGCAGCTTTATTATCCTTATAATATAATACTATGGCAATAGTTAAATAGAATCATGAGCATGGAAACTGGACTGTAGTTTGTGCAGAATACCATGCTTTATTCAACAATTATTTGAAATGTGTCTGCTTCACAATGAAGTCATAGTCCATAAGGAATGATTGAAAAAAAACAATAGTTCAAGAAAAAAGGGTTACCTTTCAAGGGGCCATAACTCTAAGAAATTATGAATGAGAAGAAGCAACAGTAAAATCAGTAAATGCCAATGAGCATGTCCAGGCAGTACATCTAGTTGTATTTTTGATTTTCATCATCTACTTATATATAGCAATACAAAACAATATCATGATGATCCTAATGTTTAATCTAAATACTGTACATGCATATGTATTGAACAGAGATGTCTTAATGAATCCTGTCATATCAGGAGGCAAAAACTTTATGGCAAAGAAACAATTACAGATTGAGAGACATAAAACTTTTACAGTGCTATTCAAAACAAGAAGATGATGCTATGGATGGTGTACCTAAATATTTAACAAAGAATCTGTCAAACTAAGAGGTTAAATGATGTACAGCAAATAAACAACTGCAAGTTGAGAAAGGTCCAACGTGGACATTGTCAATGGCTCGCATAGAAAATAGTTATCTCTGTCAGCTGAAAGCCTGATGAGTGGATTGGGGTAAAGGTTAAATTTAGAATCAGTTTGATTAAATGGATGTTGTTTCAGTTATTGAATACTGTGTATATGTTTCTAAATTTTGGTAAACATAGCAGCCTTAGCTCCATTACATGGTTTAATGATTTTTCTCCTTGAAATCAATTCCAATACTGATCATTTCCAAGTTTCTGGAAATGCAAATATGTCATTAATTCTTAAGAACATAGAACAAGAAAAGAACATCCACAAGACATAACTAAGGCTGTGCATACTGTATATACTTGCTTATGGGCCGAGTCCAACTGTAAACTGCATAAAAATTATGTGATGGCAGATCTGGGTCTGTACAGTTTCTTAGAAGTAATCAATAGAACAAACACAGACCCTGATCTGCTGGCACATTATGTTATGGCAGATCAGCATCTTTGATTGTTGCAGTTTGACTCAACTTATAAGCAAGTATATATGGCACTCAGAAACTTATTGATTACAGAAAAGTTAGATTCAGTGGATAAAATTTAGTACTACATGCCTGGTGCTTTTATTACTGGCTGCTGCCATCATACTTTATCTCCATGTCTCTAGTAGCCTGTGTAAACAAGCCATGATTTGCTGGCAATGTGGAAATCAATAAGGTGATGGAAAATTACAGTTAATTGAACATTACTATCATTGAGGTACCTTACTACGTGTGAGGGTTAAATGCTTCCAGTTTTCCAGAAAAAAAACAAAACAATTTGGAATAAAGGTAAGACATTCTATAATTGAATTTGCCTTAATTTGGAATAAAGGAAAGGCATTCTATAACTGAATTTGCTACAGTTTGGAAAAGGTGGAAATACATATTATGGTAGTTGAATTTTGTCAACCAGTTTCCTTTTATTGCATATGTAAACTTTCCTATGACAAGCAATGCATATTTTCACAACACAACTGAAAACAGATTCTAATTAACAGGTTGCAGTATATAAGAGTAATAGTGACATTAATACAATTTCTAAATTACCGTATATACTCGTGTATAAGCCCGTTCGCATATAAGC
>JAECUM010003992.1:0-47091 GCA_016617855.1 Megalonaias nervosa | reverse complement strand
CTCTCTCTCTCCACGGCTGCCAATATAATATTTTACAGAGCTACAGTAACATCAACAAAGTTATACCATGGCATCGGAATTTCCAAAGGGATGATGGGAGATACCCGTGCTTGGAATGTTAAATCTAATTTGTGGCAAATAATATTGGATGGATTAATAGTGAACAGTTACAGATTGTTACCGATAGTAACAAATATATGCAATGCAGTGTGTATCTTCAAGACCACTACTCTTTCCTGTTACTGAGACGATAACAGTTTTAAGGATATAACCTACCTGGAAATGTCCCCAGTTTTTCTTTTAAACAGATCGAAAATATGTCTTAATTTGGATGGCAGGGTACTGGTTAGCATCCTAAATGAAAATATCTTCAAATCTTCTACATCCTTTGGTCTTGCAAACTTTAGACAAAAACATTCAGATAAATGATCAGAGCACGAACAATTAAATCTCTCTGTTTCTCGAATGCCCTGGGATAGATACAGTACTCTAGCTTTGAGACAGATGCAGTACCATAGAAATGGGACAGATACAGTACTCTAGCCCTGGGACAGATGCAGTACCCTAACTTTGGGACGGATACAGTACCCTAACTTTGAGACAGATACAGTGCTCTAGCACTGGGACAGATGCAGAACCCTAGCCTGCAGACCAATTTGATTAATCAATTCCACCGGAGTTTTCCAGGTTTATATTAGAAGTGACTCATAGACGCCCGCACACAGGGGCAAGGTGGGAGGGGCAGAGCACTTCCTCACCCCCACCCCCCGATTTTACCTCTAAAAATGTTTTGGCCTACATCTGTAAAATTTAATAAGTGACCATTACGTATTTGCCCTTCTCCTTCACCGAAAATAATTATGTGGGCTCCTCTTATTACTCGATTGGTGTTGGCACTAGAAAACACAAAGGACCCTCCTCTTATTACTCGATTGGTGTTGGCACTAGAAAACACAAAGGACCATATCATAATGCTTTTCAGTCCCTTTAGTTTTAGAAGCTAGTTTCAGCTTCCAGGGTCATGGCTAGGGCTTTATATCATGCTATTAAGGACTGGCTTATTTACAAACATCAGGAAAAATATATTCAACAGCTAAATTTATTTGACGGGAATCCATTTTTATTCAAAGCTAAGTAGTGGAGTTTATTACTCAGTGTTGTATAATTCGTAAAGTATCAGCAGACTGGCACCGCTCATGCAAGCCTCGTGAGAAATCTCTTTTCCATTACGCTCCTTTGCAAACGAGAATGTTTGGAGTTTTCCCTCAAGTCAGCCCAACTCTTTTGCCGGTATGATAGTGCAGCAGAATTTTACAGAAACAAATAGAATAATCACATATGGCCATTGAAACTGGTTAAATATTAAACGGGGATAGTGGTCGATTTACTTCCAGAGTCAAGACCGAAAATTTGATAATTCACACATTCATTTGGTTTACATTCTGTTGAAAGTGAATTGCTGTTAAAATAATGTTTGATTATTTGCCCAAATCTTGGCTGAACTGAATATTGGCTTGTCAATACCAGGCTGTTAAGGGTCGACAGCCAATATTTTGAAAAGAAAGCCGCGATCATATGTTGCCAAATATATTAAATGGTTTGTTTTTTTTTTGTCTCTGTCCTATATTGTTCTCTTTCTTTAATAATAGGAATGACGGCCGAGTCAGTTTGTTGCCGGCATTATGGAATCAAGGGAAATAACTCACACACGGCTGTGCACTCTGTTGGAGTTGCTTCTCTTAAAATTCAAGACATGTTTGACTCGCCGCCTTGATTTTTAATTTGTTTTTTGCAACAACCAAAAAAAAAGAAAGAAATATGTTTGGTAAAATGTTTCTCAGATTAAATGCCACAGACGTAACTACCCTTTCCTTTCCTTTTCTATTATTTTCTTTTACATCATATTACTATTCTAATAAGTAACATAAACGACCGAAAACCAAGCAAGTTTTGTAAAATTCAGCAAATAATTTATTTCCATAGAATACAAAGAGAAATTTAGAAAAGAACTTATAGTATTGCGAATTAAAGCATGAAAGTTCTATCACAAGCCCAAATGTATGAAGTTGAAATTGAATTCTAGTGTTGTTCCAAATAAGTTCTAATATTCAATCTATTAATGTAGCCTCGAAAGTGCTAATGTGCTAATGGACTGGAATGTGGCAATGTGTTAACGGCTTTTTTTATGAACAAGATTAATATAATTCAAAATTTCCCCGTTTGAGTTTAGCATAATTTTAAATTAATGTTTTTATTCCAAGAATGTTATTGAGTACTTTTTGTAATTCCAGTGAATAATTTGAATGAATAAATCCACCCAAATTAAAAACTGAACACAACAATAAGACTGATTGCGCTTCGGATGTTAAGGCAAGAATTAATAATCCATAAGTAAACAGGTTTATATATCCTTCCAATTGACCTAGGTCGCAATTACCATTTTCTGGAAAGACTCTGTCAATTAATGGAGAATTTCTTTCTGGAACTTTCTAAGGTCAAATTCAAGAATGTATCTATATCTCAAACTGAAGTAATCATCTTTACAATTAATAACGATCTTGATATTTAATTTATAATTATATAAAAATATTTGCAATGCATTATAATGTTTACATAATAAAGGCCACTAGTCAGGTAGACCATTTTAACTTGATTTTGGACTTAGGTGAGTTACAAAATAGAGATCTACAGAACATATAATCATTGAGAAACGCTAACAAACAATACAAATTAAATATACACACCACTTTGAGGGGTTTATTTCCTTTGCGTTTACAATCCATAAACGAGGTTCGGTACTGGTGGAGATTTTCTGTGGAATAATAAGACCTCTTAAGCAAGGACATTAACATGTAATCAAGTTAAACGAGTGGTACTAATTCATCACATGCACATTCACATGTGACTGCAAAGCAATGTTGTTACACAGGTGGTACTAATTAATCACGATAAAATTCGCATATCACTGTATTTTTTACTTTTCATCGTAGAATACCATTTTGTTCATGAACACTGGCTCACCTTCCAGCCTCTTTCGTGCCAAAGCGGCATTATTAAAATTAGAGATAATATAAGCCACTGGCACAAATAATGAAAATATAAGTGAAAGGTTGAACAGATAGACATAAATCTAGGAACACGGTCTATATAATATCGTTTTGGCACATAAGTTTACCCCCACATCACCCCATCCAATCAACACACCCACCAACATCCCAAAATAACTAATTTTTTTAACGTAAAAATCATTTACTTCCAAAGTTATGATTTCTGTTGTTTTCCTGAACATTTTGTATCTATTTGGAAAGTATGGACCCACGTTGGTGGTTATTGTCGTTATTTCATCACATACAGACTTGCAAACGTACAAGACAAGAATAAGTACACTCCCTTCTTTACGAAGATCTCAGATGAATAAAAGGCTTGGCAATTCAATTTCAAATTATCTAAAAAATAAGAAAAAAGGAAAGTTGAACTTAAACATTATCAATGACTTAAGTACTTCTATATTAACACTTCCTCCCCTTTTCTCTAAGTAACTGACGAATCCTCAAACTCTATCTATCACCCGGCGCTGTCAATGTCAATGGTTGTTTATTTGATAAGCTATTCAGTTCAATATTAATAACAGTCTACCTAATGACACCTGTTGTGCAAAGTTACCTGGTCCGGCTCCGATTATGCTTGGCACACCGATGATTGGACACTTGAATAGTTTTCGTAATGACATCAGTTTTGGAAAGTTACCTAGTCTGACTCGTATGATCCTTACTGATCATCTAATGACACCTGTTGTAGAAAATAACCTGGCCTGATTTCAGATGATGTTTGTTGTAAACACCATTACGTAATGACACATGTTGTGCAAAGTAACCTAGTCGGACCAAGATGATGCCTGCAGTACTGATGATTAGACAGATGAATAGCTTACGCAATAACGCCTATTGTGGGAAGTAACTTAGTCTGACATATATAATTCTTGCTCCACTGATGAATAGGCACTTGAACAATTATGTAATGACACTTGTTGTGCAGTGTAACTGGTCTGATTAAAATGATGCTTTCTGCACTGTTGATCAGACACCCGAATAGTTTGCGTTAATGACACCTGTTGTGCAGAGTAAACCTGGTGGGGATCACACTAAAACTTTCCACAACAACGTTAACTGGAATTGTCCCCGTGTGGCTAACAGAAACACAACTTGATCAGCTCAAGGCGGCCAAACAAAGAACTCCTCGGTGACATTAAAGTTGCTGAAGTCAGAGGCGACGCAAATCCAAACAGCGGCGGAATATTTCCATTCCTTATAGCGATTCTGGCTTGTTGGCGGTCGCAAATGCAGCTGAGTTACGGGCAGTTGGAACTGCACCGAGCATGGCTGTGAAAAAGGAGGTCTGTGGAAAAATCTACTGGTTTTCTTGAGGCCGCATAATGTCTCGTAGACGAAAAACAAAAGGAAAAGGCTTTCGATTATCTAGTCAAAGTCAACGGTTCCAGAGCGGAAACGGTATTCGGCTGTGGCCTCGCAGATGACGGCCCTGAAAGTGCGTCCATTGACCAGTTTTCATTTATTCACGATGACAAAGTCAGTCAAGCATTTCCGAGGTGTCTACTCAATGATCCACCAGCACGTGGGAAACGTGGGAAACCAGCATCGTTAACCCGGATTCGACAAGATGACGTGGAAATCATTCGGTCGCACATGCAATAACACCTCGACATCTTTTGTATGTTGACTCATACGGGCTTGCATGGCCACGTGAAGTTGTTGATTATTGACATGATAGTTTAGCCACTCGACTACCATTGTTTAATTCAACGCTCTCAAACCCATATGGATGTCCCAATATGTGGACATAACGTTGTTGAAGCAGTGCGTGCACTCGAGAGAAACAAAACTTCCTCAAGCCTGACACCACAAGAATTGTTGATCTTAAATTTTCTTCCAGAATCTAAGGTTGAACCACACACAAAATTCCTGTTGATATTTACGGACTCGGATCTAACTATGTTTTCTAATAAGGCGGATTCGATCAAGTTGAGCAACCGGGTTGTTATTGGTGTTGACCCGGCTGAGCTTGCAATTTTTCGAGATCGAGGTGGAAAACTGCAAACTTCCAATATGGACGTCAATGGCATTGTTTTAAGCCCTAAAGAAACCAAGCCAAAGACCTGACAGTGTTCAACGAAGTCATGGGCATCATCGATTCTAACGTGTCGGTAGAATTTATCAAAAACTATGTCGACAATGCTGAGATGAAACAATACGTGGATGTAAAGGCCGCGAAAGTGCTATAATCTCTACCCTCACGAATAAACTAGGTAACTACATGGGATAAAACAAGAGTGACCGACTTATTTTCACTCATATTGGAACTGTTTGATAAACCTAAACATCATATCTTAAAGGTATGCAAGTCCAGATTTTATTTGTTCATCTTAATCAGATTTAAAGGAAGGAGGGTGAAATGATTATGTTGTTAGATGATCAGCAACGTATCAGATCACCAGATCTAATGAATGTCATTGCGTAGGATCGAAGGCGGCACTATTCAAAATTTCACATATGCAATATTAATAGTAGTAATAAGGGGCAATATAGCCTCACATAGACCGTAATGTTAAAAAAGGTCCCGGCACTATAGCCTCAATATTTATAGCCTCACGTAGACTTCTGTGTTTAAAAAGGATCCTGGCACTTTATCCTCAGGATTTATTATAGCGACAATAGGAATGGAACAGGTCGGGTGATGTCACCGTACTGGCAACAAAATTGCAAGTGGCTGATCTGAATACACGCGGCTACCCTAGGTAGAGACAAATACAATAGAGACATAGACATATATAACACAACCATAGATTGATGAACATCAATCTATCATATCTAAATTATACAATCGACTTCACAAAATTTTAGGCAAGGAAGAATAAATCTTTTCGATTCATATGAAGTGGCTCTGAAAAGGGCCGTTGGTTTTTATGTAAACACCATTTCGTTAACATAGAGGACATCTCACTGATCTTCTTCTATTTCTTAAACTATGTCTAACCTCTGGACCGTAGATAAGGATTCGCTTCAGACAGCCCTGTCTCTCCACATAGCATCTTCTTTTCCAAACAGTTGTCTCGGTGATCCGGATGATGGTCCATGTTGATTTAACATACATGGGTAAGTCCGTACGGAACAGCATCGACGATACGAGAGTAGAGGATTCAACGTTTGTCCACATCTTGTGAAGAGAACAGGTGAAGGGAATGATGTGAACCGTGTTTATTTATAGTGGAAGACCGGATCGAAACGGATTGAGATTCTTCACCAATCCCAATACGCGTTACAAAATTCAGTCACTTCGCGGAGTCTGTCTTCCAATCCAAAGAGAGCTACCTGCTAGCTGTGACGTCACATTTCCTATATAGGTGGGCTAGCGTCTGTGCGCAGTGAATCGATGCGACATTGTTTTCTTAAACATCACGGAAATTAAGAAGACAATGAATTGGGGTGCACCGGCCGTAGAGACGAGAAACGATGGCCTAGCAGCGGATACCAAAGTCAACATTGGGCTACTTCCAGAAGAGGTCGATTTTAATTGGGATTTAGTGGATTTTCTCTCTTCTTCGAATAAAATCGTTCCGGTACCAGCACCTTCGTCACCTTCTCCTTCTTTACCACATGTCGAGGATTTTAAACAGAGACAGAAAGAAGAATTGGAGAAATTTTTACAACAGCAGAAAGAATCAGAACAAGCTTTTCTTCTTGAACAGCAATAGCGAGAAGAAGAAGAGGCAAGAAGGAAACGACAGGAAGAAGAAGCAGAGAAGAAACAAGGTCTAGGAGAGAAGGAGAACAGTGACAGTCAAACGGTAACGGTACTCTTGGACATTTTGGCCGAGTTAAGAAGTCTGAAACAAATGTATCAGACTTCTTTATTACGACCCAAGAGAAAAAGACCTTCGGAGCCAAACAGACCAACCAGGTTACTACGTCTGAGATACCAGACGTAGTGATTTCTATCCAATCATCAACAGGAGCAGGTCCAGAAGTTGGCTTTGGCCGTGGCAAAGGCTTAAGGCAGTTAAAGCTGATAGCTTCTCGTTCCTGAGTTGTTGTTTTTTTTTTTAACAAGTACCCAACGGTCCTTTTCAGGGCCACCCACTTCTTTCGAAAAGAGATAGTATTCATTTTGCATCAGTCAATTAGAACTCAAAATCCCTTTTTTAACCCTATTATGTACGTGCGTGAGTGCGTGAGTGTAGGCCCTTATTCTAAAAAATCAAAACCAGGAGACACTTACGTTTTTCTGTTTGGTCTATTCTCATACAAATTTTACAATCCAATTCACAACACAACACAACACTTTTAAAAAAGTTAATGGACTTCTTCTGTGTCTTTTTTCTTTTACTCTCTCTGTTTTCTGAATCTTTTAACTTTCACAGGTTTTTCCTCCTCTACTTCCTCACTTTCTTCTCGTCTTCTTTTGTTCTCTTTCTGAACGTGTCGGGTTCATCCTATGCCGATGGCACCTCTTCTTCTTCTTCCTCCTACTCCTGTTGTTTCTTAGGGCAGTCTGAAGACCAATGTTCTTTCTCTTGACAATGATAACAGGTATCTTGACTTTTGTCTCTTTTGACACTGGTCTTGCTTTTTTGACGGTCTGGACATTCTGTCGCCCAATGCCCTTTCTACTGACAGATATAGCAAGTATCTTGACTTTTATCTCGAAAGGAGGGGGAGTAGTCCGTCGGCTTGTCTGAAGAAAACTTACGTATGACACCTCTCAAAGCTCTAATCAGAAGTTCGATCTGTGTGAGTTCTTCCATCGTGCTGGTCGGCTTGAGAGTGAAATGAATACTGGGAGGGAAGGCTCTAGCCCTTTATATATACACTGGTCTGGCATGGCTATAAAGGCGTCCATGGCGTTTCAAATGTAGTCATTTGACTTTTTGCAGTCAAGATGAAACGATCACATCATTTCGTGAAGAAAGGAGAAGAAAGTAAGAGGCAGAAACGTGACTTATCGCCTCGCACAGTAGCCGAAGTCTTGGTTCAAATTCATGCCAGTGATTTTGAAGATGACATGACGGAACCAGAATCCAGACCCAGAGAGTCTACACCAACTCAAACTCCACCATCACCACTAAACCCTGAAAAATACTACCACATGCGAGAAACGGACAAACGCTCCTCAAGAAATTTTAGAACCACGGCCCTCACGTACACGGTGAAGTTTAAAGATTTCAAGTCCGACGTGCCGATGGAGAAAGCAGAGGGGTTCATCACTGATGTGTGGGATTCTTTGTTAACCACACTGAAACAGCAATGTGAAGCCAAAGAAGACGACTGCTTGAGACTTTCCATTCATCACGACGGTTTGAAATCCCCCGTTTGGATCGAGTTTAGCAGCCCTTCAGAATTGACACCTTCCAAAGTCATCAACAAGATTCAATACGTACATCAATCCAACGACAAGTTTCACATCACCGATGGAAAAACGACACTGTTCATGACCCACGTGTCTCCTCCCCAAGGAACTGGACAGCGCAAAAAAGGTATTATTAGTGGACGACCTTCGCAGCGTCAAGCGCAGCATCGTTCAAATTAACAATACTATGGACAAGATGTGTTTAGCCCGAGCAAGCGTGGTGGGACGAACTTATGCCGACAAGAACGACACGGCAGAATGGAAAAGAGCAACCTGGAAAACTATTCGGCAATCCGACTGAGCCAAACAACGAAGGGAAGTAGAACTCCTGTTATAGCAAGCGGGGAAATCCAAAGACGACGCTTGTGGTATTCCTGAAATGCAAACATTGCAAGATGTCTTGGCTCCACGCTACACCTTGAAAGTACACCCTCAAGAAGTGCGCGGTCCTCTGTTGTTTCGAGGGAAAAATTTCAAAGACGGAAAATACATTCACGTCTCTCATCATGATGAACATTTCGATACCATTACCAGTATCACCGGGTTCCTGGGATACCGTTATTACTGTGAGAAATGTGACTATAGCTATAACAATCGAGAGCAACGCAAGCAATGTGGATCGAAAAGATCAGGATGTTTGACCTCTAAGCACTGTCTTGACGAAGGACAACAACGAGTGCATTGCCCAGCTTGTCAGCGTACTTTTGTCAGTCCAACCTGTTACCAACAAGATCTGAAGACGCAAGGTTTACAGCAGAAAAGTGCTTGTCAACTCCTGAGATTGTGCCCTACTTGTGGACAAGGCGTACGTACCAATAATACCAAGGCTCACGTATGTTCAAGAAAGAAACAATGTCACATTTGTCACCAAATCGTGGACACGAATGCTACATTAAAAAATACCATTCCAGACATGAAGAGTAAGATGACCAGAAGAAAGGCAATTTCATCTTTTTCGATTTCGAATGCATGCAAGAGACCGGTATTCACATTCCTAATTTCTGCGTGGCTCACCGAGCGTGCGAGAAGTGCATCCAAGAGCCTATCTTTACTCATTGCCCTCATTGTAGCAAGATTCCTGGAGGACGTGAAAAAATCTTTCAGGGACCAAACACGCTGGCCAATTTCGCCCAATGGATCTTAGACCCCATCGACGTTACAGAGATTGTCATCGCTATGCCCCGGTGATGGCTCACAATTTCTCGGGATACGATGAACAGTTTCTTTTGAGATACTATACGGAACAAAGTACCGAAAGTCCGAAAGTGACTTTGAACGTAGCCAAAATCATTTCCATGCAAGTGGGCCAAGTGCAGTTTAAAGATTCAATGAGCTATTTGGCCATGCCTTTGAGTCGAATCCCTAAAACGTTTGGAATGACAGAAATGGTCAAAGGCTATTTGCCGCACTTTTTCAATACCGAAGCCAATCAACACGCCGTTCTACCCCATTTGCCTGAGGCTCACTACTACAACCCCAGCAACATGCGTGCAGAACAAGGAGAAGCTTTCTACGCTTGGTACCAGACTCAAGCCTCGGTCGCCTTTGACTCTCAGGAAGAAATGTTAAAGTATTGTCGTTCCGACGTGGACATTTTACGGCGTTGCTGTGGAAAATTTCGAGAATTATTCATGGAGCACGGAGGGATCGATCCTTTGAAAGAAGCCTGCACCATTGCCAAAGCGTGTGCCTTAGTGTACCGCCAACGAGTCATGCCCGAAAACACCCTAGCTGTCATAAGTCCTCAAACGACCAATTTTATTAAACGTCAATACTCGGTCAAAGCCCTACGCTGGTTACATTACTTGTGCGACAAGGAAGACAAATGGATCCAACACGCTCGCATCGGAGGAGGCGAAAAGACCATCGGAACGTATTCGGTGGATGGCTGGGCCTTAGAAAACCCTAACATCGTGTACGAGTTTAACGGGTGCTTATTTCACGGATGTCCCATCTGTTACCCTCAATGTGACACTACAAATCAGCTTTTACAACATACCATGGAAGACTTGTACCAGGCGCTTAAAGTTAGAACAGCAAGGATACCAAGTGGTGGAAATGTGGGAACACGAGTACGATCACCGACTGAAAACCGATCCCGAGTTTAAACGCATCGAGGAAAGTTACAAACTGGTGGACCCACTAAACCCGAGGGATAGCTTGTACGGAGGACGGACGAATGCCACCTGTTTGCTGCTCCAAGCCAACGAGGAGAAAGGAGAAGAAATAAAATACTTGGACGTGTGTTCTCTGTATCCGTACGTGTGCAAATATTGTCACTTTCCCGCTGGTCTCCTGCAATTGCTGACGGAAGACATTGACCTGGACAACGTTCGACAATACGAAAGATTGATTAGATGTAAAGTCTTGCCTCCCACGAACTTGTACCATCCCGTTTTACCACATCATTGCCAAGGAAAACTGATGTTTCCCTTGTGTCGTACTTGTGCCAACTGTTAGAAGTGTACGAAATTTACCACTTTCCCCAAGACAGAAAAATACCACAAGGGCGACGAGACTCAGAAAGGCATTTTTGAAGACTACGTGAATGCCATTTTGAAACTGAAACAAGAAGCCAGTGTCTGTCCTTCCTGCTGTCACACTCCCGAAGACCAAAAGAAATTCAAAGAGAAATACTGGGAGCAGGAAGGCATCACTTTAGACCACGTGGAGATAAACGAAGGAAGGCGATCGTTTGCCAAAGTGATGTTATATTGCTTGTGGGGTAAAATGGCACAACGACCGTGTTTACCCAAGACGGAGTATTTGACAGAACCTTTCCGCTACTTCCAGATGATTCACGACAAAACCAAATATCTGAAACACGTTAAAGTCCTTCGTGAGGACTTGATCCTGGTCAATTACGAAGAAGAACTGGACTTTGTAGAAGCCGACGGATTTGAAAATTTCATCATTGCGGCTTACGTGACAGCCCATACTCGCTTAAAATTGAACGAAGCTTTAGAAGTGTTAGGAGATCGTGTACTGTACTTTAACACGGACAGTTGCATTTACATCGATCGGCTGGGTCAAAGTCACACAGACATCGAAGGAGACCGTTTAGGAGAGATCCCGACGGACGATCATCCCGACGACAAAATTCTAAGTTTTGCTAGTGGTGGTCCCAAAAATTACGGCTTATAATACCGGAACCCACAAGGAGAAGTGCACACCGAGTGTAAAGTGAAAGGATTGACTCTCAATTATCGCACGAGTGAAGTGGTGAACTTTGGCGTCTTGAAAGAAGCCTTGCAGTCTGGAGAGGATGGAAAATTTAAAGCGACCACCTATGAACCTGACAAGATTGTCCGTTTACCCACACACCAAATCGTTAGTGACCCTTGGAAAAAGTGTATCAAATCGTGTACCAAAAGTGAGTTCCGCTTCCAGATCACTTCACTTTACCTTGCGGACACGCTGCTATTCCAAAAATGGTTCCAAGACGATAGCCACCAACAAGAAGGATGAGTTCGACACAGCAAGAATCTAGTGAGAGACCCACTGAAAATTCCAAGTTCAAACCATACCATTTTCCTATCTTCTTGCCTGGCTATTGTAATTGTGCCAGTCGATTGGAAACGAGTCAAAAATGGCCACGGATAGGGAAGGATAATCTACTGCGAGTGTTTTAGCTAGAACAGGATTTGTCTACTTGGGACCTGAGACTGGATTGGGATACGAAGTACAGTGTTTCAGTTGTGGTCTGAGGTTGCGTATGGATCGATGTATCTATAAAGATTCAGCTATTCTGGAACATACTTGATGGGCTCCGCACTGTCGTTATCTTTCTATGGCCTTTCCACCCATCACACTACGGTTCAGGTATGACGGTTTCTTAGAGAAGGTAGTACCGTTGTCCAATAAGAAAAAAAGGAAGATTTCCAAAACTAGACATATAAAAGGAACGATGTACAAGCTCGAGACTTCATTAGGACTAGTATATAAAGGGACAACGTCCAAGATCGATAGTTTATTGCAACTACCAACACCAAGCGAGATAGATGAATCCTTTCAGAGAAGCTGAAATGAAATTCAGACAGGGACAGTCCAAGTTCGGTGATTCTCAAGTGGAGTGCGATGCTGTGCCTTGCGATGGTAGGGATGCCGTACGCTGTGACCTCAGCGATTCAGTACCACATCATGGGAACTTTGCTATGGCTACCACTACCATACCTGCCATGGAAAGTGATGCTGTGCGTGTTAAACCTGACGGATGAGAAAGCGATGTCACTCGCCATCGTACACCTTTTCACTTTACTGGTTTTCATGCTGGATGTCATCATTATGAAACCATGCGTCTACCACCCTACGGATGTCATCCAAAACTGAGCAATCTCCTGCGGATTTTACCGTACCCTCATCGAAATGAACCTGTGAAAGACGAATATTCTTTCCCTGTCCGATGGCCTGAATACTCCGACTTGGAAAGTCGATTTCAAACTTTCCAAGGAAAATGGCCGAAATATCTGGAAGGATCTACCCCCGAAGAATTAGGCAGAGCCGGATTTATCTACTTGGGCGGTGGGGATAAAGTCAAGTGCTTCAGTTGCGGTGTGTCACTTCACGAGTGGGAACAGAAAGATTCCGCTTACCTGGAACATGCTCGATGGTCTCCGGATTGTCACTACCTACCTCGTCATTGAAGTGGCATACCATGTCTTTTAAGAAACCAGCTTGACTAGGAGTCAAACGTTGGACAATACCTAGACAAGTATTTAAACCCAATTTAAAAAATAATATTCAAAGATTACCAAACGAATTGCAAGAGATCTACAAGGAAAATTGGCCGGGACTTGTCAGAGCCAGATCTCAATTGGTGACTGAGGAACTTTTCTGTCGAGAAATTCACAAGAGGAAATTGACAAAAGTCAACAAACAAGTCAGATTTATGTGGATCAAGTGTGCGTTAGTCCGAATATTCCGCTTTAGACCATTTACATTAGAAGATTTTAATGACATTCTTGACCGTTTCCTGGAATGGCAGTGGCCAGAAATTACTTACTACATCCGTTACTTTCGCTCTAGGAGAAGTGTTTGACTGACATGGTGATGGATATTTTACAAGAGAATATTCGTGGTTTGCCTGTGGAGTTGAGAGAACACATTTACCGGGATTTCGTCAAAATACAAGTGAAACGCAAAGAACAGTTGCATCCGATACGTCACCAATGTTTAAACCACTGGTACCTAAATGCTATAAGAGGATTGATTCTGATGAAAGTGTTCCAGTGGTCAGACATTGATGAAACACGTGAGAGTCATAAAGTTTTGGATGCCACTCATTCTACTTACAAGATGATCCTAATACACCGAATTCCAAAAGACGAGTTAGAGGATTCCCAATTTTTTTTACACAATGTAGACATAGTTCAAGAGGAAACTTCTGTACGACGTGTGGTATGTGAGTTAGTGACTAAAGACTTTTGCTGCTGTACTAAAATAAAACCGATGCTGTTCAAAAAGTACACTTATTACCGCACACCAAAGAGGGTATAAAAACGGAATACCATGCCACGACCTTTATCATTGGTGACAAAACAGATTCCGTGGAAGGAAATCAATGACAATATTCAAACGGTGGAGGATTACCATCGCATTTTACGAGAACTGTGTCCATTGAATTGGGGTCGACGTGTGGTGTGTGTCTTAGTGACTTGCTTTCTAGGATTTCGTTTACCGGCCGAATCCTTGTGAACTCTTTACGAACAGTACATACCCCCAAAACATGAAAGTGGTCCCTTTAAATGTACACGAGAGACTCATTCTGTTAAAAGCTTTGCGCTTTCATCTCGATACTTCTCGACCTCTACAGGAAAGAAAGATTCGTCAACGTGTAGGTACTGAAGATGTGTACGATGATGCTTGTGTAACTTGTGACTTACACCCTCACTGGAAAGATGTACATGACTGGAAAAGTTGGGGTTTCGACGCTTGGACAAAAGAAGTGGCACACTATGCCCAAGATTTGTCATACTAAAAAATCAAAACGTTCAGTGAAAAAAGTAACTTTTAAACCAGTGTTAGCGACAGTACCAGAAGAAGAAGAAGAACCACTCCCTTCAGGACAGGACAGGACCGACATTGACATCCCCGAAAGACCATTCCGGGAGGACCCCTGTGTGACTGTGCCCAGTGAAGAGACTCTAAGAACACTACACACTATCCCTACGATATTACATCTTGATCACCAAAAATGTTGTAGAGACTTGTTTATATTCCACTATGATCGTTTTAATGTGTCTTTTATTCATGTACTTAACCATCTGGTTTTTGTGTATTTTTGTCTTTCGTGTTGTTCACAATTAAAGATGGCAATAAACGTGTCCTGAAAAAAGTATAAAAACTCTTGTCTTGTCTGTCTTCGTGTGAAAAGTGACATACCTTACAGTACTATGGCTACCTCTACTGTCTCTGCTCCCTCTTCCTCCACTTTCAAAGTCATCGACGAACACTTAGATCGTGCTAGTGGGGAGGCCTTGTATCTTCGCCATCCCTTTAACATGCTCATTGCCGGACCGAGCGGTTCAGGCAAAACCGAATTTGTCAAACGTTTGATCGAACATATAAACATCATTTGATGGATCATCCACCTCAGCTTATCGTGTGGTGTTACAAAGAGTGGCAATCGGCGTACAGCCTTCTGCGAGAAAGTCAAGGCAATTCCATCGTCTTTGTGGAAGTAATTCCTGGCGAAGACGATGGGATCGTGTCTGACCCCAGTCAAACCCATATGGTCTTCTTCGACGACATGTTAGGAGAAGACGAAGAAGAAATTAATCTGTTGTTTACGCGCAAAGGGCATCATCGTAATGCCAGTGTCATTTACATCACTCACAATTTGTTTTAACAAAGTAAAGCCCATCGCACCATTAGTCTCAATGCTCATTACGTGGTGTTGTTTAAAAGTCCTAGAGATAAATCGCAAGTGCAAGTCTTAGCCAAACAGTTAGGAACGCCTTGGCTGACTCATGCGTACGACGATGCCACTCAAACCCCACACGCTTATTTACTCGTGGATTTAAACCCCCCCCCCATTTGCGATTTCGTACCCATCTGTTTCACCACTGGTGTCAAGACGGAGGGCCTGTCGTGTACACGTCCCCGTCGTCGACTTAACAACAACAACGAAAAAAGAGTCTATAAAAACCTCGGTCACTTTGGGTCTGTCTCACACTTCGTCAACATCACGTCCCTTAAGTCTCATCTTCCTGTCAAATTGATTCGTGCCTAGTACGGCATCAGTCGCGAAAAAAAATCCACAAATACGTGCTCGTGTCATAGAAGCTAGTCTCAAAGAAGTCTTACGATGGTTTACGGTGACAGCACGTCAATTACTGCAAAGCATCATTCACATTCCACATCAAATCAAACGTTTATTGGAGAGAAACAAGGTACCCTTGACGCAACTGGCCGGTCCTCGCATCGACACTCAAACCAAAAAGCAAATCATTTTGAAACCTGGAGGAAGCGGTTCTTTAGGAGGTGTCATCATTCGCTACCTCTTAAAATGGGATCCCAATGCTCCCAAAGTCCTCCCCAAGAAAAAAACCACTCCCCGACGTACCCAGAAGAGAAAGAAAAAGAGCAGCAGTGTAAAGACCAGGTCACAACCTCAGAAAAAAAAGAGAAGTCCACAGAAAACAGCTTCTACCCAGAAGACAGGTACTGCTGCCAGGACGCAACCTTACATTCGCAACCCGCGACCTGCCGCATCGGTGACGAGCCGACAATCAGTGGCGACGCATTCCAGTATAAAAAAGACCCGTGGTAAACGATAGGTTCAGTGTTTTTGTGCTCCTGAACGCCCAAAGATGTAGCCTCAAAGAAGTGCACACCGTCACCATCGTCGTTCTTCTGTCCAAAAAGGAAAAGGAAAACGAAAAAGACAGTCACGTCATCCGAGAAATCTCTTAGCCAAGCATCGACGTCTTTCCCTGAAAAGACACACTCGTCCAAAGAAAAGCCACCAAAGGGGAGGACTTTTCTTATTAATGGATACGTTAGTAGATAATTTCACCATAAGATGGAGAACAAGCTCCAAAAACAATAAGATAAAAGAACGCATGTCGATCCATGGACTTCAGTGTATTTTGTGCCCCAAAGATGTTCCCTCATCGTCGTTTTCCTGTTCAGAAAGGAAAAAGAAAAAGACAGTCTCGTCATCCGAAAAACGCTTAGCCAAACATAGACGTGAGCCCCAGAAAAGACACACTCGTCCAAAGAAAAAGAAGAGCCACCAAAGAGGAGGTTTCTTTGGTGATTTTGGAAAACAAATCGTCACCTTTATGGCGAAGCGATAGTCAAAAAAAAGGAGAAAAGGCCGTTTCCCAAGTCATCGACGTTAGTGTATTTTTGGTGTGTGCCCCGAACCAACCAGCCAAGAAACAAAAATGTCACCTCGCAAAAGACATCATTCTTCTACCCCCAAAGGAAAGAAAAGGAAAGGACTGCCTCCTCGTTTAGTCAAACATTGGGACATGTTGTTCGTATTGTCCAAAGCTTCTCCACTCATGCGAAAAAAACTCATTCAAACCGTCTCCAAAGGCGTCATCGATACCGTAAGCGAATGTTGTCTGAATGTCTTGAAAGGAACGATACCTTTGTCTAAACACCAGAAAAAAATGCTTAGCCAACCGTAGCCACGTTCTTCGCCAAACGGTCCAAAATTAAATACCCATTCGTCAAAAGAAAAAGATGTTGGTGCAACGCGGAGGATTTCCACCCATGTTAGGTCTTCTTACCACTGTAATAGCGAGACTTATGTTGGGAATGTTAGGACATATTTTATCCGCCATAGCTCCAAGAAAAAAGGGTCAAGAAGATCTCAGACGTGACCCTTGAAATCTGATGGAAGGACGAAAACTGACTTTAGTGCCTTACAAACGATGGATGGAATACCATCTTTGGCAAGAACAACGGACCTCACATTTACCTCCCAATCCTCATTTGACCGAGATGTCCCAGTTACAACACGAATTGCAATCATTGATTGATCGCAGCGATTTGTCAGAAACGGAAAAATCGCAACGATACGGTCAGCGGTTGCAAAAACTGCAACTCTTTCACAAGAAAACTTTAGACGAAACAGCTCAACCCACTCTGAAAGATTTTAAGACCCTGATGAAAAGTCCATCACCACCACTACCACCAGTGGTCAGTACAGACGTAGCCCCACGGACACCTGAAGAAGAAGAGGCATGAGAAGTCTTTCAAACACCGTCAGCAGCTCCCATTCCTAGTAAGATTGCAGCGTCTTTGTTGACCCCTTCCCCTACACCCCAACGAGAAGAACTTAAAGCATGGGTTAAAAAGATGATGTCCACTCCTCCTTTGACAGAAGTCAAAAAGAAAGAAGGGAAACCAGAAGTGAAAAAAGAAAAGAAGACCAAAGCCATTCCATTACCGCCACCACCACCACCACTACCCTAGACTACTACTCCTGTGGCACATCGGACACGTAAAGCAGTTTCTAAACCATCCCCGCATCCCATTTAGAGTAGCATTAGTGAAGAGTGGATATCTTATTAAAAAATGGAGAAGGTGTTAGCCAGCATTTACTACGATTCATCCCATCCTGCAGGTTACGGAGGAGTTCAGAAATTGTATCGTGCTGCCAAAACTCGACTGAAAAGTGTCCATTTACCTCAAGTGCAACGATGGTTACAAGAACAAGCCATGCACACCTTACACAAACCCATTCGACGAAAATTTTCCAGAAGTCGCACCCAAGTGGAGGGGATCGATCATCAATGGCAAGCTGATTTAGCCGATGTCTCTCATCTGGCCACCTACAGTCGTGGCTACAGATATTTGTTTTGTGTCATCGACGTTTTCTCCAAATTTGCTTGGGTCGAGGTATTGCCTTCCAAATCGAGCAGTGAGTTAGTGCGAGCCCTCAAGCTGGTGTTGAAACAAAGTGGGCGTCACCCTCTTCGATGGCAAACCGACAAAGGCACAGAATTTCTGAACCAAGCTTTCCAAAAAGAATTGAAGAAACGTGACATTCATTTTTTCACCACCGAGAATCCCGAAACCAAAGCCAGCATCGTGGAACGTTTTCAACGCACCTTGAAAGAACACATGTGGAAATATTTTACTCATCAACACACTCTCAAGTACATCGACGCAGCTTGTCCAAGCGTACAACCAATCTTACCATCGGAGCATCGGACGTGTTCCCCAAGAAGTGACTCCCGACAACGAAGTGACCGTCTTCTGGCGCCTGTTTAGTACGTCGCCGACGGTGACTGTCCCCAAGAAAGGTGGCGTGTTGGCAGCAGGAAAATGGGTGCGCATTGGCAAAACCATACGCACTTTCGACAAAGGTTACTGACTCAAATGGATCACCGAATTGTTTCGTGTCACTGAACGAGTGTGTGGCCGTTATCCTCCCGTCTATAAATTGGAAGACATGAACGGGGAAGTGTTAAAAGGAACGTTTTACTTGCCCGAGTTAGAACGTGTGACCAAAAAAGAAGACGACGTGTACGAGATCGAAAGCATTCTCAATCGAAGAACCCGAAAAGTGGGAAAATGACGTGTCAAAGAAGTCAAAGTACGTTGGAAAGGACATCCGCCGAGTTTTGACTCTTGGATCAACGCTTCGCAAATCATCGACTATAAAAAGAAGCGACCATAATGTCCTTCACACAGCGTCAGGTACTGCAGTGACCTCTGCTTCCCCCAGTTCTTCTCTGCAAGATCTACAAAAGCAACCCTTGTGGTTGTGGTGTGGAGAACGTGTGCCTAAAACGCAAATCGTCTTTTTCTGCCAAATCTTTGTGGTGTATTGTGTCATCGGTGGTGCCATTGCCAATTTGAGTTTACAACAAGGAGACAAACAATTGTGGACCATTTTACTCAACAGTTGCATCGGTTACCTTCTCCCTAATACGTCCCTGAAATATTCCTCTAACGGGAACAACAACGGAAGCCTTGCGTCCAACGTCAGTCACTCTCCCAACAGTCACGATTCCAATCACAACAATCCTCTTTTAGACACTCCACTGACCTCCAGCGACATCTCGGACACTAGAACTCTGGAATTATGAATAACCAATTTTACTTGACGTTACCCAGTGACAGTTCCATGGAGGTGTTTCCCAAAAACACCTTATGCTGTAATCGGCCAAATTACCTCAGGCCATCCAGTTGGATCACGAAGCCAATTGGGAAGTGGCTTTAGTGGAAATGATTCACCCTACACAAATCCTAAATATCCTTCCAAATCAAAACACTTTTACGGTGGACGTTCATGACGAGCAAGTGCAAGAAAACTTGGATGAACACACCACTGCAGGTGACTCTATGAAAACACAAAACCCCAAAACCAAACGGTTCACCTATCTGTTGACCATTCCGCCAGGCTATTATTTTAGCGATCCAAGATCGAAGGTCATCTGTTCCAAGGACAGTTACCCAAACGGTTAATCGTTGGTATCGTGAGCAATGCAGCCATCAACGGAGCCCACTATCGAAATCCTTTCCAGTTTAAGCACTACAGAGAGTCCAAGATCGAAGTCAGTCGAGATGGCAAGACCTTGTGTACCAGACCCGTCGAACCTAACTTTGCCCAGAAGAATTACTTGAGATCGTACTTGTCCCTGCACGAAGCTACCGGACAGCTAGGAACCAACACCAGTAACGGCATTTCGTACGAAGATTATGTAGGAGGTTACACTTTGTGGGCTTTTGATTTCACTCCAGACCAAGCCAGCGACGAGGGACATTTCCACCCTATAAAATCCGGTCAACTACGCGTGGAACTTCAGTTTGCAGAAGCTCTCGCCGAGACGGTGAACGTCATCTTGTATACCGAATTCGATAATACCATAGAAATCATCAGTTTGATAGAAGTCATTCTAGACTATTAGAAACTATGAATGCTTCTTATTCCTCTTTGAACAGTAGAGAATCTTTGGAAATGGAATGGGAGGATACCGTGAAAGCAGAACCCCAAGACAAAGACGAAGAGGTCGTGGTGATCACGTCCAGATGGCCAGAACAACAACAACATTTAGTGTCCTGTTTTGGAAAACACCTGTCGAATAAAATTACGGAATTGGTCAAGAAAGATTGCTATGGATGTAAAAACGTTCATCCCAGTCAAATTCAACATGATAAATGTCTGATGATGAGCCAAGAAAAAAAAAATTGGACGAGTATCTGGACGAGGCTTGGAGTCTCATCTCGGAAGAAGCACTGTTGCATGAGTGGTATAAAGTCTTGCGTGATCATTCATGCCCTCCATTGTCCACTCTGGAAATCTATCGCATCAAAGCTCTCTTACCCCAGGAGTGCGGAGACGAAACAAAGAAACGGTTACTTGACAGAGATTTTCAAGAAAAAAGTCAGAATTGAATTGATGACTTATCATTACCTGTGAAAAAGAACAAAACAAAAAATGGATACCTGGGAACTTTATTACCTTTTGAACAACAGTTCGTACACTGCTTCTTGGAATCCTGTCGTGTGCGCTAAAGATGAACTACTTCATCGCAAACCTTAAGACCATGAAGCTTATGTCATCAATACGGACGACAGTCATCTCCCAGGAACCCACTGGGTCTCTGTGTACTTCCCTAAAGAGGTTTGTGTGGAGTATTTTGATTCGTATGGATTACCCCCTTTGGAAGACGACATCATCGACTTTATGAGAAGAAATGCCCAGACGACACGATTCAATAATGTGAAATTACAAGGCACAGATTCCATGGTGTGTGGAAAATATTGTGTGTATTTTCTGCATCAAAGCAGTCTTGGATATACTTTAGAACATTTAGTGACTTATTCTGATCGTAACTCTTCTAGAAACGATGAGAAAGTAGATAGATGGTTTTGTGACCATTATGGCTATCTTTTCTCTTTAGCCAGGAAACGTAGCGTACATGAATGGCCTCATGACTTCCATCAGTGGAAATCTAACATGTTGATGTTATTGTTAATTGTTAGCGGTTAGTTGTTTGTTAAATAGAAAAAATGTTGTGTTTTGAAAAAATGTGTCAGTCGTTTGTTTTAAAAAAACCCCACTGTGAATATATGCTCTTTGACTTCTCTCTATCCCTCACCATGAAATTAGCTATCATAGCGTTCCGACCCAATAAAAACCCAGTAGGGATTTTTTCTATCGCGTCCGCGTTTGAACCATATAAAGCGAGGTAGTCTCTAGTCTTTCCATCCATGGTTGACTCGTTCACCTATGAACATGCCTTCCAGACTAGCCAAGCTGAACGAAGCTTACGTGAATTTATATCGTGTCAGGCAAAACCTGATACCAAAGCCTGAAGAGATAGAAAATGTCAGGATGTTAACAATAGTCCAAGACCTGGTAGAAGAAGTCTTCAGAGAAGAAATCAAGAAAGAACAAGAAAAGTGGACAGAGAAGTACAAACTTCAAAAGCAGCAGAGAGAACAGCAACAACAGCAGCAGCAACAGCAGCAGGAACCAGACAGAGGTTTTGTCGTCTGTCGAGTAGACACCAAGGAGTTCTCCTTCTATTTCCGTAGAAGCAGACCGTATCCCGTACGAAAACCTGCCGCCAGACGGGGATGCAATCTTAGACAGTAAAAGATTGTCATCACACCCCGTCAACAAAAACAGCCCTTTCAGGGCTACCCCAACACTCTAGAAAAGACATACTAATTCAATTGCCATAAAATTTGTTTGTTTATGTTAAAAAATAGAAGTGTGTCAATGTGTCTATAAGCACTTCGTTTCTTTTGTCAGTAAAAATAAACTCTTCGTTTCTCTGTCTTGTCCAATAGTGTATGTCTGTGTTTATAAGTAAAAAATATCAACGTGAGTGTTTCTTTTAGGTCCGCGAGTTTCATGTTTCTTTGGTTATTATATGGGCATTGTAAGTTTTTTGTGTCAGGAGATGTTTTCCTTCACGTCCGTGCTCCATGGATATAAAGCGGAGCGATCGTCAGTCTGGCTACCCATCGTTGACGTATCAACATCGAAGATGAGTAAGAGAATTGCAAAGTTACTGGAACTGAAAATGCACCTGGAATATGCCAGGCGTTCTTTAGATGAGCTGGCTATGGAGGCTATAGCCGAAGAAGCCAGGAGAGATGAGGAGGAAGAGGAGAAAAAGAAAGAAGAGGAGAAGGAAAAGAAGCGAGGGATCCTGCCTCACCTCATACTGAGACCTGTGTGTGAGGTCAAGCCTGAGGTGAGGACGCCTCCACGAACAGTACCAGCAGGACAACCACTACCAGCACCACAACCTCTACTAGTACCGCAGCCACTACCAGCACCACAACTTCATCATCCACTGGTGTTGTATAGGAGAAGGAGGGAACCCTTCACTATCCCAGAGACGGAAGATTGGGATAGTGAAGCAACTCAAGCCCCCTCTGCACTCCCAAGAACAACACTGAATTGGGATCAAGATTGGAGTAGGAGATGTGTGTGTGATGCCCGACTTGGGAGGTGCCAGCATTAACCAGGTGCAATTGGAGTTTAAAAAAAAACAACCAGTCCTTCTCAGGTCTAACCCGATCTCTAGAAAAGAGACAATATTCAAGTTGCCAATTTGTGTGAATGTAGAGTAGTTTGAGTATAAACACTCACTCTTTTACTGATGCGTGTGTGTGTTTGTGTGTGTTTTATGCGTTCGCGTACGTTTGTGTGGATAGTATGTATGGTGTGTTTGTGTGCGTTCGCGTCCGTTTGTGAGGATAGTAGATATAGTGTGTTCTATGCGTTCCCGTTCATTTGTGTGGATAGTATATATGGTGTGTTTGTGTGCGTTCGCTTCCGTTTGTGTGGATAGTAGAAAATAGTGTATTTTATGCGTTCCCGTTTGTTTGTGTGGATAGTAGATATGGTGTGTTATATATAAACAGTCATATGATGACGGTGTTGCTGAATTTACCAACGGGGTGTTGAATCAGCTGACAAGGGATTGTAACATTATTGGCTACTTTGTTACATTTGTCGACGGAAATCTGTATCAAAACATGGTTAACCATCCTTGGTATACATTGAACTACAATCTTGCCCAGGGCCAGATAGAAATCGACCATTGGGACCACGCCCGATGTGTCACAACCAAATATAGGCCAGCTTTAAATCATCGCATTAGCAAGCGAGAACAAATGGGATAAAGATAAGTCACTCACAGGCGTAAAATCACCCAAAGACTTCTATAATGATGAAGTGAAAACAGACGTCGGTTACATTTTCCGAAAGGTGTGCCGATCCAATATTCCCTCGGCCAGGAAAATAAAGTCTTGGTCGACTGATATTCATCATAGACGAACTTGTCGGCGTAACGGTTCTTGGACAAAAACGATCATTATAACCACAAAGCAAACACACCGTTACGTGCGTGTCTAAATTAACGTCGTGCCAAACATCCAGAACGCACAATCACTGGAGACTTAAATATTTCTCAGGGAGATATTTTCTACGACTGATTAGACGTGCATATGCGTCCTGTACTTGGACAAGGTCATCCTGTAGACCAATTATAATTCACGGTGACAAATTTAATGTAAGAATTGTGATGGATACTCAAATTTACCGACAAAAAAAACAAAACAAAACAAAAAAAAAAAAAAAAAAAAAAAAAAAATCGAAGCGGAACAACAGCTGCTAGATGGAATCATCAAGAAAACCGTTTTTACTCGGTACGTATAAACGCGTTTGTGTTGTCGTGGAAGCAATTTGTGGATTCATCGTAGCAACATACGCTGGCCTTGGTGTGGTGGGAGTTGCGACTACGGAATTTATTATGGGCATTCCAATCGAAATTATTTTTGGAGACATATCGATAGTAACCGGTGGATCAGGACAGATAATTAATTACTTTTCATCAACGAGTACGTGTCTTTTCAGAAATTCTCTCTTCAGCACAAAGCAGAAAAACACGATTAGTAAAGTATACTCGGCGGCTATAGAAAATAAAACCATTACCATGACGGAGTTCGAGATCGTATTGGTGGAAATAGAAAACCGACGACGACGACTCCGTGCACAAACACGGTACCCGAAACAGGCAATTGATTTACAAGCAGTATAAATCCAATAAACCTACGGCTGGAAAGTCATCTGTTTTAGTAAGTAGTATCATAGAGCGTGTTTGAGATGATGCATGCTCAATACAGCTCTCCAAGCCGTGAACACCAGACGCAGATGAGGAACGTTAAGGTTCTTGGCTGGGAGACGTGATAGATAAGCGAAGCCATTCACGCCCATTATGTAACCATTATTCCTAGCCATTACGAGCACTGATTGTAATGCTGAAAAATAAAGCGGATGTGACCATTCTTAAAAATATGTACATTGATAGTGGAAGTGTAGAAAGTATTTGTACTTAATTGCGTGCGGGATTGATAGAAGCCTTGCTATTATGAAGGACGTAAATGAGGTTTCTACTGATACATTTACTTGGGTTGATTTTAGTCAGAGCTCAAGTTAAAAGCGATCTTAATGGTTGGAGCACTGCAATCTAGCATACACTGCAGCACAAGTTCACTGTCGTTTTTAAGGATATTATACCCTACAAGACTAAATAAATCCAAGGATTTTATGAAGATATTCATCACGTTTGCGTTGTAGTGAGGGGCGTGTGAAAGGAAGCACATTCTATTTTCGGCTTGTCCATTATAGAGGGGACCACAGAGATATAAAAAAAAAAAAAAAAAAAGTGTAAAGTCACACTTGTGTCTGCTTGTTTGAAATGAGCCGATTAGAACCATTGCTTTGATGGAGTTAACTGCCTCCTTAAGAATACTTTTTTTTACAGCATTACTTGCCATTGGGGTTATCAATCAGGTCCAAGGCTGAGGGAAAGGAGTATATCTGTAGAGTTTTCCTTATATAGGTAAAACCAGATACTGCTACACTCATCTTTTAATGCCAGCTGCCTGCGTTTAATTTCAATCTCTATCGGCTGCCCTGTTACCTTGTCATATGATGTCAGAGCTTTGATTTCGGTGTTAATGTCTATGTGTTGTTGTTATTATTGTTCCTGTTGGAGTATCTTTAAGCGTATAGATTGCTGTTGTCTCTTGGAGAAACTGAACCTGACAAATAATCTTTTGTTCATGCCTCCAGCGTTCCTGGGTCTCCTGTGAAGATCAGTGTCACTTCTTGTCTGCAGACAATTGATAGACGTGAGAGGATGCGATACATGTTATAATATTTATATGGCTTCACCCCATTTTTTTCATGTACGCCTGCCAACCCTCACCCGCACATCCATAATATCATACAGGGCGCTTCTCCCATTCTGTGATACGTCCTCTGTATCTGTCTTCTTACGGACCTTCCTGGAAATACCAGCGTATAATATTTATTCGGTTTCCTTGCTCATTATTTCTTCACAGGTTCTAGGATTTTGCTACCTTTTTCTTCGCTAAAGATCACGATGATGGATATGTTGAAAAGCGGTCAGCACAGTTGTAGATTGCTTGAAGTGAGATTTACAGGTCTTTTGGGTCGTTAGCCAGGGCTGCCACGTCGTAGACTATTGTGGGTGCTTCTATGAAGGTGATCTCAATTGATGCCTCCAGATTATTCAGTTGGGTTGTATGGAATGTACGTCGTTGCTGTCTTCTTGAAGCACTTGCAGACGGTAGGTAATAATTCGGCACCTTGCCTTGGTTTGCAGTTTAGATATTACCATTTTTATGAGCTCTTCAAAAAGAAGGTAACTGTAAACTACTTCCGGCAGTTGCCGGGTGTTTTAGACAATTATTTTATGAAACGTTCATGAAATTCGGAGAGAACAGGAAAGTGCGACGTGCGCAGACAGCCTCAGCAATAACTGCATTTTGTTTGATCGTATATAAGGTTTGCAAAACTAACTTCAGCATCAATAATTGCTGCAATCTTCGCACAGTCACTCGTTTTTGTCAGATAAAGCGGAAAACTACTCAGTAGTGTTAATGACAGTATCCTCTTCTCTTCTAACAAGCCAAGGTGATTCAGTCGCGCGGTTCGAAATCAGATGTTCCTATATCTTTGGCGCATTCAATCGCATTAATATGTAACACTGTAAGGGAGATATTCCAAACGAATAAATTACCATACGGATCATTTAATTGTCCCTTTTACGCAGTTCTGATGGGTGGTTATTGTTTATCCAGGATTGTAGCATTTGCATAAATCCCCATTTGTTTTTACCGCCCCCTACCGATTTCAATAACGAAAATCTTTTTATGTGATAAAAAAAATGCACAGAACTGAGTCATATCATTCATTCATCGATTTATAATTTCTAACTTGGCTTTGACCAGGGTGGCCCTAACACAGTAATGATCTGTATTTCATGTTTGATGGAGTTTCCATACTAACACGGTGCCATATTATGTACACTTTGGGCAAGTATAATGTCCTGAGACAACAGTGACATAGTTCATCCTATTCGGTAACTGCCTGATAATTCTGTAAATTACCACAAGGTTGAGAGTTGAGAATTATATCCCTCTGTACACATGTATGTAGAAATTACACTGCTTGTTAAGTTGATGTGAAAGGCAAATTTGTAGTTGTCATCAGTGCTCAAAGAGAAATTTGTTAGAGGCCCAGGGCTGGCGACTTTAAAAAACCCCACAAACCCTGACTGAAATTCCACAAGCCTGGACTCCTGTTTCCATATGTCCAAAATTTCCCCTTCTTTAATATTATTTCTCACAATGTTGCAGTTGATAAATTCAAATATAAATTCATTTGGAGGTTTGAAGGTAATGCAGGTGTCATTAGTGTTCATCACTACACTCACTAGAGACTGGATAGTCCTGGTGTTCAGATTTCTCTGATGAATTTTCTGAGCAAATCCTGGTCAGTACCAGGTTCATGTACATCAGTATGTAGTATGTGCAAAGAATTAACTGCATCTCCTTCACCTTATTTTCTTTTTGCAGGCATGCTTTACAAAGTAAAACTCCATCGACCAGTTCTGAAATATATTTTGTTGGGCTTTGCTGTTGCTATTGATAGCTAATTGTTTTCTAAATCAGCTTAAAAAATGAATCACACTTGAACACTATTCTGACAACTGAAATGATCATGCTTTGCATTTTATATACGCAGTAAAATCCGACTTCAAAGAAATGCTGCCGCTGTTCACAAACTTGTCAGAAACCTATAATACTTAAATATTCTCATTTACAACAGTGATACGCAGTAACTTTTGTTCTCCTAGACACATCTAGGATCTCTTTGATTTACCCATATGGATTGTTCCATGTCCTGATCATACCTACACAAATTAGCACAATGGGCACACCCACTGCAGTTTTCAAACACATCTCGCTAGCTATTGTGAGCCAATTAAATAATATGTGAAATGGTGGTTTATACTTGACCTCTTTGCCTTTTAATTACTGCTAGTTAAACTGCCCAAAGGATAATTTTACATCAGCTCCAGTCATGACTGTTTGCCATTTATTTATGCTACATGTAATGGTCGTATACTGAAAGTTATTTTTTTCAATTTTCAAAGATTACTGAAAATTGTGTTTTCTCAAAACACAACTGTGTCAGGGGTTCAGAATACAAAATTGTGTTCTTAGCATGACATGCCATGTTATAATTTTTTTTAAATCAGATCTTCACTTACTGTAGAACAGTGGCAATCTGATTTTAATCAGATGGCGCCGTGTTATGGCAGGTAAGTCAGCATCTTGAAAATTTGAAAATACATTTCTGCATTTCGTTAGTGCAATCAATGTTTTCTCAGACAAATTTGATTTTTTTTGGGACAAGCCCAACAGGCACCTCTTTTAGAATACAGGACAGGCCCAATCCTAAATTAGAAGGGCTCTGGGTGTTGGGCTATCAGATTTTTTTGAGCTGATCCAATATTAACTCGCTTGATTTGACATTGTAAATATTGGAAGCAGACGACATAGTTTTTACCTTCTGTGTGCATACATGTGTGTCATGCATCCACCTTTTCACTGATAATGGACTTGTTCCGGAACTGGAAAGGACTGGCAATCAGGGTCATTTTTGACACTGAAAACTTCTGTTTGGGATGAAACGTGCAGACGATAATGGTGTTGGAGACCCCCTGGTCATAATCAGGTTTGAAATTATAAATCAAATGAATGAATTGACTAAAATCTGCATTTTTTAATCTCATTATGCTTTTCATTTTTTAAATTGGTAGGGGGATACAAACAAATGGGAAGGAATATTCAGACTATAGAACAAACAATAATCCACCAAAAGGAATTGAATGTTCCATATTCACTGTGTGACACTATAAGTTATACCTTCCTAACTGAATTAAAGTAGGTGAGACATAACCAACTTTTAGTAAAAGTGGCCATTAAATAAATTGTCGAAGGGTCAGATTTTAAGCCAAACGAGATAGTACTGATTGTGTTAAGTGTTTTCACCAGATCCAATCCCACCTGGTTTTATGACATGTAGTTTCTTTATTTTATTAAGTAGAAATAATGTGTCTTCATATATTAACATAGTAAAATAAAGATATGCAAGCAATGCTAGAAAATGTTCCTCAATACCTTTATATATAGTCATAAACTGACATTGATTATTTGAGAGAGTGTGCTTGGGTTGTGTCCAAAGAACATCAGATTCAGTACAAAAGCATAGTTGCAAATGTTTTGCATGAACATGAATTGGGTCAGCCTTATTAGTATCATAGTATGGGTTCTGTTATGATACTGCTACCTTTAAGTTGTACATACTGCAATAAAGCTTACTTGATCTATCACCCAAATAATGAAATTTCAGACAGGTTTAACACAAGAGTTTTCCAGGCTCACCATCATTTTGACCCTCAGATGATATTTTCTTTCATATGTTCTTTATATGTTCACCATAACTTGGATCCTTGTTTGCCATATTTTGTTTTGTTTGGGGTGAGGGGGTGGGTTCAGGGCATTTTCTTCATTTTTGTTTCCTTTGGCTCATTGTATTTGCCATTTTGATGAGTGGTCAAAATTACATTAGCTCATGACTTATCTTGATTGTCAGTCATATCATTGGGACAGAACCATGTGTAAAGGTTTGTTCATATTTCAGTGTTCTAGTTAACAGCTTATTCAGCCTGACGATTCAAGTACCAGTCATACAATATGCAAATATCTTTTGCATTGGGTATTTCAAGTCTCACTCAATAAGGCTTCAGGTGGAATGGAATATTCTTTGCCATGTAATAAGACAAAGTCTCTTTAAATGAGATTAGACATTACGTCATGCAGTTTTGATCTGCTTGTGGTCTAGTATTCTAATCCAGAGGCAAGAATGACACAGACTTGTTTTCTATTTAAATACAGTGTCTCAGTCTGACTGTCTTGTACTAAAAACATAAGTATTGTTCCAGTAACAATGATTTGAATTAATCTTTGTTTACAATTTTTTTTTTAGAAATCCCTATCTACCTACCCTAATTATAAAAGCAGTGCAGTAGTGATCACACATACTTTTTTTTGGCCTGAGTGTAAAATGCTAGGGACATTTATCTAGTAATCTGGCTCCTCAGTTTTTCTGAATATGTCACATACATATAGATTTCATTCTGAAGTGCTACAATTTCCAGACATGTTACTTGTGCCACTTGTGATGTGAATGTCCACTTGTACCAGGAGACATTACATGTTAGCCAGAGAGAATAAATTCTTCTGAATTTTAGTTTTATATATGAAACTTAAATATGTCATAATGTTTTTTTTGTGCAAAATTTGATATGAAATATGCAAAGCCTAAGTGAAGTGAGCTCATGTTCATTAATGGCTATACAGACTGACATTGCATATACTGACTTGGTGGTTTTCCGTACAGTGGAAGAATACATTGGGAAAGAAGAAACAATTTTGTGTGACACCATGAAAATATTTTTTATCGAGGCATGTGCACATTCTCATTGTATGCAAAGAAAGCGTTTCTGTGCAGAAGATTGTTTTTTTTTATAAATATGAACGAATGCATTAAGTCCTGTATATTCATTCTTGGATTTTTAGAATAAATGCTTTGTCATTTAATTTTTTAAATTGAAACATAAGGTTGAATGTCATGCTGGTGCTGCCATTTCATTTATCTTTAAAAATTTCAGAAATGGGTCCGTTTCAATTTTTTGCTGCTGAGCTTAGGAGAGGTTACCTATTGGAGAGGGAGGAAGAAAAGTTTACACAGAAGAGGGAAAGGGTATACACTTTCATGAAAACACCCAGGGAATTGGAAAAAGTAAGATGATTGGCATATCATATGCTAGTAATGTTATATCATTTGAATTGAAAATTCACACATAGTATTTGTAATGACAGAAAATCAATCTTTGTGTCGTTTAAATGTGGAGTACTGAGTTTAAGCACTGTAATTTGTCATGATTCCTTCTTTCAATTTTGCGATTGAAATGCATTTTTTGGCAATGTGTAAATTATGAAATGCTAATTATTACGTTTTTGGCTTAAGTTTAACAGTGGCTGACTTGGCCAAACATGAAATTTACACGTCTATGCCTTTGTCAAATGTGAAATTTACAAGTCAGTGTGATGTTTAGCAGTGTACCTTTATAAGTATAGTATCTTCTGGAGAGAGGATGATTTTTAACACCTACAGTTGATCACAGCTAGCAGTTAGTGCCTCTGTTAAAACAACTTAAGAGCATGCCAGCCAGTGCTGCTTAACTTTCACTACATGGAACATATTGTCAGCTACATTGTATGATTCAGACAGAATCAGGATGGAGTAGCATTGTTACAGCTATGTGATGGTATATCACAGAGATCATTAAAGCTGTAGTATGGAATAGGACATACATCATTACAGCTGTAAAATGAAATAGCACAGATGTCATTGCAGCTGTGTGATGGAATAGCACATAGATCATTACAGTTGTAGGGAGGATTAGTACATATATCATTACAGCTGTAGGAGTGCAACTCTTAATGAAGTTATTTATTTTAGCTTATTTTGGAAACAGACTGTTGTGAATTAGTGTGCTGTCCCCCGCATAGGAAGGCTGTGAATTTGTGTACTGTCCCGAATGTAGGAGTGTTAGTGTACTGTCCCGAATGTAGGAGTGTTAGTGTACTGTCCCCAGTGTATGAAGTGTTGCCTAAGCATGGCAGAGACAAATGCTACAGTTGTTCAGAGCATGAGAGTTTTTACACAGATGTGGGCACCAAGATTTGCTGTTCATTTTAAAAATTTTATGAAAGAAAAGATAGCTATAACTCAGTAAGTTTAATCTGGTGATGGGCCCTTGTCTCATTCAGTGATTACCATAGTCAGTAAAATTAAATCTGATGTTGGGTCCATTTTCATTCATGGATTATAATTAGTAAATTTTAATCAGGTGATGGGCCCACTTCCCATTCATTGATTATAGTCAGTAAAAGTCATTAATTCATTATGGTTAGTAAAAGTTGGTAATTCACCTTCAAGTGAAATGTACATGCCTTATGCTCTTGCCATTCTCCTATGAGGTACATGGATTCAAGGTTTTGTACATAAACTTTTTTTTTTAAAGAAGACATTCTCTCCTGATTTACTGGCATTCATTCTGATCAATGCAGCAAACTCTAAAAATCCTCCAAAAATGTTGTTCACTTTCTTTTTAATTGACTATCTATATCTTTCAGTTTTGAAGAGCAAGAGTACTAGTTACAGAGTCTTAGGGGGGCCCCAAGTGGCTGAGTGGTCTAAAGCACTTGCTGTTCCGGATCATTGCCATCTCACCAGTGATCCAGGGTTCTTCCTCCACCAGTTACACTGGCCACCATGTATAGTCTATCTTGTGCTGAAAATGGCATTAAACCCTACAACAACAACAGCAGAGTCTTTGGTTACAGAGTCATAACAATGGAAATTGTACTCTTGGGTCAGCAGATGAACCTGTGTTAAGACACATTCACATTCTACTTTAAAATTTTCAGATTGCTGTTGACCATGTTTCAGATTTTTGCAGTCATTCTGTTCCACTAAGATTCATGCAAATATGCAGAAGAAAATTCTATTCGAAACAATCATTGCAACCTACAGTATTGCTTTTGTCTGATGTTATGATTGCAAATTATACCCATTTTGCCCAAAATGTTAAACCCAATACAATGGTCCCCCTCTTATATGGCCACCCCTTCTGCACCGGGGAAGTGGCCTTATAAGACGGGTGGCCTTTCCAGAGGAGAGCTAAATTTTTTGTGAGAAGTATATGTAATGTATGTAGTAAGAAAGCTACTTTCTTCAAAGCATTTAATATCTTCATTTAATATCTTCATTTAAAAGTAACATTAATTATTAAAAGGTTCTTCTTGTTATAATAATGGAGTTATTTCAACTGAATATGCATTAATAGTTCTTATTCTTGGCGTAAGCCTGATATGCGAGCGGTGTTGCTGCCATGCACATTGCAAAACCATTTAAAAACGTCATTTAAATCTTGGTACATACATAATTCTCTTTCCATTTGCTTCCTTTTCCCACTGCTGCTGAATAACCTCCTTATCAGTTACGATGTTGTTTATTCGAGTCTTTTCATCATAAAATTGTTTTATTCGAGTCTTTTCTACCTAAAATTGTTCGGCAAGTCCCCTTTCCCCACCTCACCCGATGTCGTCGAGTAGAATAACCGATTTTTTTCTAAAATAATTGTCTCCGTTTACATGATGACATGTTAATGTTTGGTAATGATTTATTCGGATGTTGCTAACTGTATGCGATTTAATTATGCAGATGAAACTTTTGTAGAGCGGAAGAAATGCCTTCTTCATAAAGGAAGCGATAAACGTGTTGTCATGTGATTTTTCGGTCTTTGTCTGGTACCCTGTTTTGTTCAAGGTTAATTTCTCTGTGTGTGTTAATGCACAAAATCTATTTTTAGCTTATGCTGACCCTGTTATGATCTTGACAGTTACGTCTGGTTGTAATCATCAATGTTGCGAACTACAAGACTGATGAAACAATTTTTCTGCATTTAACCAAAATGCCATGTGTTTTTAAAGGCAGTGATCTTGTCACGTGATTCATTAGTCGCAGTCTGGTACCCTATTGTTTTTACCTTTCTTTACACTAAGTGAGAGAAGCCAAAAGGGCTTCGATATGTACGCAAATTTGACCTGAACAATAGCACTTCGCGGCCATTAGGATTTGTAATCTTGACAATTATTGTCAATAGTAATAGCCACTAATTATGAAAGTGAACAAACCCAGCATCTTACTAAGGCAAGCCATAAAGGCTATCAAACCATTTTCCCTGCTGACTTGTGTATTGTACATCAATACCGCCACTTCTCAGCTGTTACTACTATTCAATAATTGTAATCTTAACAATTATCATAGTGACTAAACTGGACATCTCATGATAGCACAGCAGTAAGGCTAATCGGATTACTTGTACTTACCTTTTTGTATGGATTAAAATTTGAGTCTTTCTCGGCTTTATGGAATAAATGTGGCTTCTCGTGAGGTGTAAATGATGTAATATTTATAATATTAACCTTAGTGGTACATGTCAACACTTCTTAGAGTAACGAAAACCTGACATCGGGAAACAGAAATCGGATTACTTAACACACATTATGAATAAAATACTGGTTCTGGATACATATTACAAAATGTGAGGGGTAAATTTTATATTTTTGCACTAATATGCTGGTCACGTTAGCGGGGTGACCTTTCATGAGGGGTACTTTTGAACACAAACTCGTCGGTGCCAACAGATTCTGGCCGTAAGGAGCAGGTGGCCACTGGTCAAGGGGGCTGTTTAAGAGGGGGACCACTGTAGATGAGAAAAAGTGCTGAGATAATGTCATGAACCTTTCTGTTTACACTTTTGCATACATATTGTGATTGGCCATGTCTATCTATACGTGTGTCCATGTATTCGTCCCTCTTCCTTTTAACGTAAACTCCATTTTCATGGTGGTCATATTCAGTATAATGTTCACAGTAGCTGACACTGAAGGAGTAGAGAATGGAATGGAATATAAAATGTTTTATAATGCATTATTTGTATTTAATCCCATTTTATGAATTTTGTTTTTCAGTTTTGCTTATTTGGATTCTTCCTGTGTGTAGATGCCTTTTTGTTTCTCTTCACATTTCTACCTCTGAGAATCCTTTTGGCTTTTGTCAGGATTTTTACACAACCTTGTGGAATTTGGAGCAGTAGGTAAGTCAACAATAATCATAATTTTTTGCAAAGATTATAATTGTTACCATATTTACCTTATAATTTGGGGCACCGTATTTGTTGGGACACCATAAATTAGTTTTTAAAGTAAAAGTTGTGAACTGTTTGTTCTGGGACTTGTTGTTTGTTTTTGAGTTGTAAGTTGTGCACCTTTTAAATCATTCAAAAATGATGTCAGAAAATGCACTCCAAATAAAGTTTTATTTTAAAAAATACAAAACTATGTACTTGAGATAAAACTCATTAATCCACTGCAGCAGCATCATCTCATCAACACAACCCTTTTCCTGCACATATGGTCCATTCTTTTGGTGCATGAATGTTTTTTTAGCTTTCTTATGCCAACGGCTCCCTCAAAGAGGAAAACTACACCTTCTTCTGGAAGGGTTGAGAACCTGAGGAGCCCTACCAGCACGGAGTTGGCTTCATCATCAAAAACACACTCCTGGCCTCGGTTGAGCCTCCCTTGGGGGCACTGAGCATCTCTTGTCCATCCGCCTTGCCACTGCTACAGGTCCTGTCAACATCCTCAGTGTCTACGCCCCCACCCTCATGTCTTCAGAAGACACAAAGGATCAGTTCTGTGGACAGCTAGACTAACAGATCAAAGGATGCCCTAAAGACAAGCCACTACTCCTCCTTGGTGACTTTAATGCCAGAGTAGGTGCGGCCCACAAGTCATGGCCTACCTGCTTCGGACATCATGGCACTGGAAAGGCCAACGAAAACAGTCAGAGACTGCTGGAGCTGTGCACCTACCATGACCTGTGCATTACAGACACCTTCAAGTGTAAGCCACAACACAAAGTGTCATGGAAACACCCCAGGTCTCATCACTGGCACCAGCTTGACGTGGTCATCACCAGGCGCTCTGCCCTGAACAGCGTCCTCTCCACCAGAAGCTACCACAGTGCAGACTGAGACTCCGACCACGCCCTCATGAGTAGCAGGGTGCGTCTACAGCCACACATGCTACACCGCTCCAAACCAAAAGGTCACCCTCGCATCAACACTGTGCAGATGTCAGTCCCCTCCAAGGTGGAGGAGTATGTGTCTGCCCTGGACCAGGCTCTCCAGGACCTGCCAGAGCACAATGCCACAGCCAAGTGGAACGCCATGAAGGGTGCCATCTACAGCACAGCCATGTCTATGTTTGGCAAGAAGGAACGGCCCAGCCAGGACTGGTTCAATGCACACCTTTCAAGGATGGAACCAATAATCGAGGACAAACGAGAAGCCTTCATAGCTTACAGAAAATGCCCCAATGAATGGACGCTTGCTGCCCTCAGAAGTGCCTGAAGCACCACCCAACGCATCTCTAGACAGTGCACGAACGAGCACTGGCAGCAACTGTGTGAAGGAATCCAGTGTAGTGTCAAGTCTGGAAACATCCAAAGCATGTACAGTGGCATCAAGAAGGCCCTACAGTGAAAGGGGTCGCCACCCTGAAATCTCTGATGGGAGAGAAGATCACAGACCATGAGCAACAGATGGCCAGATGGGTGGAGCACTACTCAGAGCTGTACTCCTGAGAAATGTCAGTCACCGATGCGGCCATTAGCAGCATACAGGAACTGCCCACCATGGAGGAGCTCGACAAAGTGCCCACCTTAGAGGAGCTCAGCAAAGCCATCGACTCCCTCCCAAATGACAAAGCACCAGGTAGTGACAGCATCCTGCCTAAAGCCATCAAACGTGGGAAACCACCATTGCTTTAGCCACTGCATGAGCTACTCTGCCTCTGCTGGGAGGAAGGAGCAGTCCCCCAAGACATGCGCGACACTAACATTGTGACCCTCTACAAAAATAAGGGCGACCACAGTGACTGTAACAATTAAAGAGGGATCTTGCTCCTGAGCATTGTTGGCAAAGTTTACGCCTGCATTCTCCTCAACAGGCTGCAGCTGCTGGCGGACCGTGTGTACCTGGAATTCCAGTGCGGCTTCAGAGCAGGCAGGTTGACAGCAGACATGATCTTCTCCCACCGACAACTCCAAGAGAAGAGCAGAGAGCAAGGTCAGCCACTCTACATGATGTTCATTGACCTCACCAAGACCTTTGACCTGGTCAGCAGGAAGGGCCTATTTGAACTTCTCAGGAAGATTGACTGCTCCCCAAAACTCCGCAGCATGATAGTCTCCTTCCATGCCGATATGAAGAGAAGAGTCCTGTATGATGGATCCTTCTCAGACTCCTTCCCCATCAACAGCGGTGTGAAGCAGGGCTGCATGCTGGCACCGACCTTTTTCGGGATCTTCATCTCCCAGCTCCTGTCCTACACCTTCGACTCGTCCACTGATGGCGTATATCTGCACACCAGGTCCGACGAGAGGCTGTTCAACCTGGCACGACTGCACTCGAAGACCAAAGTGAGGTCAGTGCTCATCAGGGAGATGCTCTTTGCTGATGACGCGGCTCTTGTGACCCACACCGAGGATGCCCTCCAGAGACTTGGAGTCCGTTTCGCTGATGCCTGCAAGCAGTTTGGGCTCACCATCAGCCTGAAAAAGACAAACGTCAGCATGCAAGATGCCACCACTGCCCTGTCCATCAAATTTGACTGTGTCACCCTGGAAGCAGTCAACAGCTTTACTTACCTGGTGTCAACCATCAGCAACACTCTCTCGCTTGATGCGGAGCTGGACAGAAGGCTTGGAAAGGCAAACACCATCATGGCCCGACTAACGAAGAGGGTGTGGGAAAACCGCGCTGACAGAGCACACCAAGATCCAAGTCTACCAGGCCTGCGTTCTCAGCACCCTCCTATATGGAAGTGAGACCTGCAGAACCTACATGAGGCAAGAGCACACCAAGATCTAAGTCTACCAGGCCTGTGTTATCAGCACCCTCCTATATGGAAGTGAGACCTGGAGCACCTACATGAGGCAAGAGCATCGCGGCTCAACTCCTTCCATATACAGTGCCTAAAACGCATCCTGAAAATCAGCTGGCAAGACCATGTCCCACACAGCGAGATCCTGCAGCATGCAAGTATCCCCAGCATGTACTCCCTGCTGAGCAAATGCCGTCTTCGAAGGCTGGGACACGTCCTACACATGAAGGATGGGAGGCTGCCAAAGCACATCCTATATGGACAGCTGACCACTGGCACCAGAAGAGTCGGCCACCCCTCACTCCGTTTCAAGGATGTGTGCAAGAGGGACATGAAGGCATGCGACATTTCACCCAACAGCTGGGAAGTGCAGGCCGAGGACCGAGGCACCTGGAGACTGACGGTCTGCAAGGGCATAGTACTCGCTGATGTGAGGAGAGGCCAGCTGGAAGCAGAGAAGCGTGAGGAAAAGAAGAGTGCAGCAGCAACTCAGACTTCCCAGTACAATGGGGACTGTCGCTCGCGCATCGGCCTGCACAGCCACAGCGGACAATGCCAAAACCCCAGAGATAGACAACACTCCAAGGGCGCTACTCGCATGGTCTCCCGAGATTGAGCCACCAATGATGACATGCCGTGAAAAGGTATTTTTGGAGGCAACACATCTCCTGAAGCGTGAACTGCAAGGACTAAAGTCAAATTTTTTAAAATCTGTACCATTTGTGCTAATTCTAACACTTTCAACCCCCACCTTACCATTGGTCCTTCCAGGAATGAGATCAAAATACACTACAGGGTTCTCGCGCGGGTCTGGAATTCTGGAAAAAGTCTTAAATTTGAAAATTGCTTTTCCAGGCCTTGAAAAGGTCCGGAAAAATTTAAAAATGACTAAAACGTCTGGAAAAAGTCTTAAATTTTTGTTGTTCCCTGTCATTAACACTCTTTCCCATCACTAAGTTTAGTTTTTACATTGGGTCCTGGGCAAGACATTCTGTCATAGTTCGAACCATGCATCAAGGAAGTTATACAAAAATGCATGTTTAAATTACAGGCTACCTGGACAATCCTAAAAGCCAAATCCTGGCGTGGTTCATATAGATGGTTCACTTTGGCAAATCGGCCTATTGGCTGATGATAGTGATGGCAGTTTATTTTAAAGCTATGAATTACATCAGATTATTGGAGCTGGAAAAGTGGTAAAAGTGAGAATTTTAGCTGAGTGGGTCATGCATGTAATCAGAACTGGAGCTGATGTTATTTTGAAAGCTCAAAAATATATTACACTGCATTTGACCAAAATGAGCACACCGTATAACAAATTCACAACTTTTCAAACACTAGATATGTAATTTTAATAGGTCTGATCATCAGTATAAGAGGTGTAAACTTATGGATTGTTAATTTGGCGATTGTTAGCAAAAATCTCTGGACTTGTAAACATGGATTAACTCTGTCATATTCTTGGGGAGTGTTTTAATGTATTGCATCGACATTTTATTTACTACTCAGTTTACAGGTACGAGTATGAGAGCAATTTAAACAATGAATAGCAACACGGATTTTATTCTTTGATTCACATGAATTATATTTTTGTTTCGAAGTAAGTCAGTGCAAGGTGAATTCTAATGTTTAATCGGGGACAATTTACCGCCAAATTTTCCTAGATAGGAATAACATTGAAGAAATGTAGGGATATCAGAAATTTATTTAATTTAGGGTACTATAAAAAGTGTTTATATTTTTAACATGTTTGCAAATTTCCAAAGTCCAGAAAATTGTGATTTAAATTTTTAATCAGCTTTTGTCATAATATCTTAAGGTTTATGACAGGAAAAAGAAAACAACAAATAAATATGTAATAATGAGGGTAAATCCAAAGAAGTTAGCAGTTCTCCTTAAAAATACATCATTCAAAATACCTTGAGCATAGCTACATATACCGTATTTACCGTATATATTGGGACACAATAAAATAATAATTTTTTTTCCTGTCCCAGAACTTATGGTGAAACTTTTTTTCACCTAGGTCATATGTCCCAAGACTTAAGAAACGAAATAAATTTGTATTGCATTTGTGCTCCGCCTTTCCCAATGCACGTTGCAGTAAAATAGATAAACAAAATTTCTTATTTGATAATAAAAAGAAAGAAACTAATCTTGTATTTGTTATCATTTATTCCTTTTTTTTCAACACAAGCATTAAAGAATAAAATATATCCACGAAATCCATATATGTAGCGTAGGCTTCCATACTGTAGCGTGTATTGCTTATGTCTGATAACACACGCCACGTTCATTGACATGAATGTTGAGAAACAAATTGTGTTTGGTTGTGCTCAAAGGTTTAAATATATTATCTGACTGAAAACTGGATCCAACAAAATTGCAAACAAGAGGGAAATAATCAGCTGATATCTTGAAGACAACTGTCATTCATGCATGACACTCTGTTAGGTGCAAATAATCAAGATTGAATTATATCCAGGTCTACTGTATGACAGTATCTTGCAAATAAAAATCATTATTTGAAAACACATTTCCTTGATGTAAGTGACAATCTTTTCGCCAGCACAGGTTACAAAAGTATCATTACTATTTACCTGCAGACATCAGTGCTTCTTTGTATTAATTAGTACTACAGATGCCAAGCACATAGAAGCCCAGGTGGTGAATAAACACAAATGGCAGCGAGCAGTAAACTCCTTCTTTGAACTTACTGACAGGACATCAGAGACAAAGGTTATTTTTATTACAATGCAAGCCTACCGCAGAAGCCAACTTCAGTTACTTTTTTTTAAATTAAAGGATAATCAATACAATGGTTATTTTATTGCAAAGCAAGCAGACATCGGAAGCTGACTATGTATTCTTTTAAGTGTGCCGATGTTTTTTGTTTTTTTTTTAATATACAAAGACAGCCAAGATATGGAAACAAAATTTGGTTCTTTTTCACCAGTATTCATTGGAATTTTGAAAACAAATGGAAACAATTAAACAAATTTTAAAGTGACACAATATAGTGCTTCATGCATGGACATCCATGACCCAGCATCGCCCAGAATATTTGGAGAAAATAAAATCACGTGATGAATTCGTGCAGGCCAGAAGAGAAGCAGATGATTTCACAAACGAGAGGAAATAATCAACTGATATATTGAAAATAACTGCCATTCATGCATGATGTGGTTTTAGGTGCAAAATAATCAAGACTGAATTATATCCAGGTCTACTCTGTACATCTCGCAAATAAAAATCATTATTTGAAAACACATTCACTTGAGTGCAAGTGACAATCTTTTTGCCAGCACGGGTTACAAAACTATCATTACGGTTTACCCGCAGACATCAGTGCTCCTTTGTATTAATTATAACTACAGATGCCAAGTACATAGAAGCCCAGGTGGTGAATGAACACAACTGGCAGCGGGCAGTAAACTCTGTCTTTGAACTTATCGACAGGACATCAGAGACAAAGGTTATTTTTATTACAAAGCAAGCCAACCTTGGAGGCCGACTTTGGATCATCTGAAGCCAGTATTATTTATAAAGGATATCAATACAAAGGTTATTTTATTGCAAAGCAAGCTGACCTCTGAAGTCGACTATGGATTCTTTTAAGTGAGCCGATTTTTAAAAAATTTTTTGGAATATACAAAGACGGCTGAGATATGGAAGCTAACTTTGGTTCTATTTCACCAGTGTTAATGGTAATTTGGAAAGTGAATTGAAACAATGGAACAATTTTTGAAGTGACACAATATAGTGCTTCATGCATGGACATCGATGACCCAGCATCACCCAGAAGATTTGGAGAAAATAAAATCATGTGATGAATTTGTGAAGGCCAGAAGAAGAAGATGATTTCGCCAACAATATGATCATTAACATGGACGAAATTCTGGTGTACTTTGATCTCATTCCTGGACAGACTGATGATAAGATGGGGGTCAGAAGTGTGAGAATTAGACTGGTGCAGATTTTAAAAAATCTGACTTGCAGTTTCCGCTTCAGGTGATGTGTTGCCTCTAACAATTTTTCACAGTATGAGAAAGGTAAAAAAAATATTCATGCACTGAAAGAATGGATCATACGTGTGCAGGAGAAGGGTTATGTTGATGAGATGCTGCTGCAATGGATTAAAGAGTTTTATCTCGAGTACACAGTTTTATATTTTTTAAAATAAAATTTCAGTTGGAGTGCATTTTCTGACATGTAATTTTCTAATGATTTAAAAGGTGCTTCGCAACTTATGACTCGAAAAAAATGATGTGTCCCAGAACATACAGTGCACAAAAAAATTATTTTTAAAATTAATTTATGATGTCCCAACATATACGGTAAACACAGTAGCACTATAAAGGTTCAGATCAATTTAATAAATACCGGTAATCTAAGAATAAAATTATGAACAAATATATTTATTTGATCAAAATACCACTGTCAGAAAAAGTGACTGAAGAAAGTGAAATGTAAGCAGAGCTTATTTAAATGAAAAATCTTATTTTGGAGCTAAAAGTATTGAAAAGACATTACCCATGAGCAGTGAAAAAAATGTACATAATAAACAGGAAAAATTTCCAAACTTGTTCTAGCTGGCTAAACTAGCTATGCCTCATCAGCAGGGACATCTCAGCACAGAACAATATTCATACACTGGTGAGGAACAGATTTAGCTCAGAAAAACCAACAGATTAATGCATATACAACTAGAGGTAACATTTTTAAAGATTTTGATTTCATTAGGACTCTAACAGAGCATAGCTGGAAGAAAGATAGATGGATATTGTTGTGTTAGGTATATAATGAACTATTGCCATTTCCTCCTCTCCAGCCTTTTTGTTTTACCACCCACCCCCCTTTTTTTTTTCATAACAAATGGGTAATTCCCCCCTCTCTTAGATAAAATTCTGGCAGCATCTCTGAAATGAAAGCAATGGAGTTGTAGCTGGAGAAGAAAGTATAGAAGCTAAAGGGCAATGGTTAACATCTGGGTCACAATAACTTTCTTTTTAAATATCATTTCCCCTTCATATTACATTTATTTATTTCTGTATTGGTTTTGTATTTGTTTCTTGTATCTAAATTAGTAACTGTGAACCACTTGATACCATGTGTTGTCATTGAAAACTGAAAATTGGTCATTAAAAAGTCATTGAATTTTAGCTCTCCTGATCTGTATGAACCCTGTTTCATGGATTATTTCATTAATTTCAGTTTTGTGTTGTGCTAGTGAGTATTCATTGGATTTTATTTGATTTGACATTCTTGGACTGATATTTTTGTGTGCCTGTGTGGACCTGATATTTAAATAATACACAGACATTGTGTTTATAACCCTTTGTGGGAAGAACCTGATGACTTCAAAGCCTGGAATGGGCCTTCCAAACTTAAGACTAAAGCATCATGTCATCTGTGCAGGTCATTAAACTTACGACATTATTAGGTCTGGAAATTTTTAATTTTTGGTCTGGAAAGGTTTGGAAAAAGTCTTAAATCTTTTTCTAAATTTGTGGCAGGAACCCTGACACTAGAATTTCATCCATGTTAATGATCATATTGTTGTCAGAATCATCTTCTCTTCTGGCCTTCACAAATTCATCATATAATTTTATTTTCTCCAAATCTTCTGAGCGATGCTTGTTAGTCATTGTCCATGCATGAAGCACCATATTGTGTCCCTTTAAATTTTTTTCCATTGTTTCAATTTATTTTCATAATTCCTGTGAATACTGGAGAAAAGGAATCAAAGTTAGCTTCCATATTTCTGCTGCCTTGTATATTTAAAAAAAAAAATCAGCTTACATAAAAGAATCCAAAGTTGGCTTCCGAGGTCAGCTTGTTTTGTAATAAAAAACCTTTGTATTGGTATCTTTTAAAAACAAAATGGCTTAAAAGTATCCAGAGTTGGCTTTACTACCAGTTGTGTTTATTCATAACCCAGGCTTCTATTTGCTTGGCATCTCTAATTATAATTAATACAAACGGGCATTGATGTTTGCAGGTAAATAGTGTACACAACAATAACTTGCTTTAATAGTACTTTTTGTAACCCATGCTAGTGAAAAGATTGGCACTTGCACTCAAGTGAATGCATTTTCAAATAATGATTTTTATTTGCAAGATACTGTCATATTGTTGACCTGGATATAATTCAGTCTTGGTTATTTTGCACCTAACGCTGTGTCATGCGTGAATGGCAGATGTCTTCAAGGAATCAGTTGATTTTGTTGGATCTAGTTTTCAGGCAGATAACATATTCAAACTTTTGAGTAATACCAACCAAACACGATTTGTTTCTCATTGTTAACGTCAATGAACAATGTGTCATTTGTTATCGGATGTAAGCGATACATGTTACAGTATGGATGCCTACACTACATATATGGAGCTCGTGGATATATTTTATTCTTTAATGCTCATGATGAAAAAAAGGAGGAATAAATGATAACAATGCAAGGTTAGTTTCTTTCATTTTATTATCAAATAAGCGTTTTATTTATTTTGTTGCAATGTGCGGGGGGGGGAGGGCACATTTTTAACACAAATATAATTTTTTTTAAAGTCTTCGGACATGAGACCTGGGTGAAAAAAAGTTTCAGCATAAGTTCTGGGACAGGAAAAAAAATTATTGTTGTGTCCCAATATATATGGCAAATACAGTATTAAAGTAATTATAGTATGAGAGAGGTTTGCTCCATTGGTAATGTGGGGGCTGAGAGGCCGCTTTAAAGTAATCATAGTGTGAAAGAGGCTTGCTCCCTTAGTAATGGGGCTGCTCACCAGTTATTATGTACTTTTGAGAGAGTGATGTATGTAAGGTGAAGTTCACATTTGAAACTTGCACATTAGAGATTATGTTAGCATACCTCAATGCTACTTTTGATGTAATGTGGCTGACATTTCTTTGGATATTGTACTTGTGGAAATTGTACGTGATCTACCCACACTGCTAACTAAAATGGATGCTCCCTTGTGCTAAAAAAATCAGCCAGAATTTTGTCTAAAGTACACTATCTTTAGCAAATATGAAAATAGGGCAAATGAATTTTGCCAGACTAGACAATACCAGCTTCTGAAAGTGCAATGAATGAATTACCAAATATATAAAATGTAAAAAAAATTATCAGCTCTTTTTTTTTACAATTTACCTCTGAAGTTCAGGAAGTGAAAATTACCAAGTTGAGCTAGCAGTCTTTTTAAAGGTGCACGTCTGGAGTAAGGTTAAGCTGTATACATTATAACCCATATTGCACCCATCAATCATACACCAAAATAAAGGGAATTAAAGGTTCATTGAACAATACCTAAGATATACAAGGTCTTTTTTAAATACCCAGTATAACCAGTGAGGAAACCCCGAGAAATTCTTTTTCTTTAAAATTCTAACCCTATGCAAAATATGAAACTGTAGAGCGCCACCAATGTGGGGGGTGGGGTGAGAGGCTACTATAAAAAGATTATAGTGTGAGAGAGGCTTGATCCGTTGGGAATGAGGGGGCAAATAGGTCACTTTAAAGTAATCATAGTGTGAAAGAGGCTTGCTCCATTGGTAATGTGGGAGTAGAGAGGTCACTTTAAAATAATCATAGTGTGAGAGAGGCTTGCTCTTTTGGGAATGTGGGGGCTGAGAGACCACTTTAAAGTAAGTCATAGAAAAGGAAGAAAGAAATGCCGGTAGGTACCATATACTCACTTATAAGTCGGGACCAACTGCAAACTGTATAGACCCACATCTGATGTCATATAATGCAGTGGCAATCAGGGTTTGTGCATTGTATTAGTAGTACAGCATAGACCTGGATCTGTTGGTGTATTATGCATACATGTAAACCTCCTGCCTGGGAGTGTTTTTCTACCAAGTTGAGGTATATCTCCTATCCCACTCATAGTAAAACTGCAAATTACTAACGAAGCAAGACTTGAAGAATACAGCTCTATGTTATTATTCATACTAAACCATATAAATTGCTAGCCAAGCAAGACAATAAATGTAGACTACTGCTCTATATTCAAGTAAGACTGTTATGTAGTCTAGTGCTCATTATTAGTAGTAAAACTAGGCACTAACCAAGCCAGACTTGAAGACTGCTATTCAGTATCATTTTACATACTTGGACATTATGCTTTTGCCTTACATGATACCATAACATTATTGTTGACTTAATGAGATGATGATATGTGTAATGTTAATAAATATGAGACGACTCCATCTGCACAGATGCTGTGTGATCAGTCCCATCCAGACATGGTTTAGGTAAGATTTATAAATATCATTGGAATGACAGATGCTGTGTGATCAGTCCCATCCAGACATGGTTTAGGTAAGATTTATAAATATCATTGGAATGACAAAGCATATTTTAATAGTGTGCAGCATGTAGTTTGATGTTATTTTAAAATGTAAACTTTGGAGCTGTAACCTGAAAAGTATGTTATTAGCGTGCAGCATGACTTTTTGAAACCAGTTTTCACAACAAATGCCACTCTGTCACCAAATAACTCTGAATTCAAAACGTGAGGTTTTCTTGTAACCCTTAAGGATGGTTCTTAACTCATATAAATTTGTGACAATTTGAGCATGACTCTTCAGTTTTTACCACAACTCTTGATAATACTACAACTCAAGATAATCCTACTACAACTCTAGATAATCCTACTACAACTCTAGATAATCCTACTGCAACTCTAGATAATCCTACTACAACTCTAGAGATTACTACAACTCTAGATGATCCTACTACAACTCTAGATAATCCTACTACAACTCTAGATTATCCTACTACAACTCTAGATAATACTACTGCAACTCTACATAATACTACTACAACTCTAGAGATTACTACAACTCTAGATAATCTTACAACTCTAGATAATACTACTGCAACTCTAGATAATACTACTACAACTCTAGAGATTACCACAACTCTAGATAATACTACTACAACTCTAGATAATACTACTACAACTCTAGATAATACTACTGCAACTCTAGATAATACTACTACAACTCTAGAGATTACCACAACTCTAGATAATACTACATCAACTCTAGATAATACTACTACAACTCTAGATACTACTACTACAATTCTAGATAATACTACTGCAACTCTAGATAATACTACTGCAACTCTAGATACTACTGCAACTCTAGATAATACTACAACTCTAGATACTACTACAATTCTAGATAATACTACTGCAACTCTAGATAATACTACTGCAACTCTAGATAATACTACTGCAACTCTAGATACTACTGCAACTCTAGATAATACGACTACAACTCTAGATAATCCTTCTACAACTCTAGATAATACTACTGCAACTCTAGATAATACTACTACAACTCTAGATACTACTACTACAACTCTAGATAATACTACTGCAACTCTAGATACTACTACTACAACTCTAGATACTACTACTACAACTCTAGATAATACTACTGCAACTCTAGATAATACGACTACAACTCTAGATAATCCTTCTACAACTTTAGATAATACTACTACAACTCTAGATAATACTACTGCAACTCTAGATACTACTACTACAAGTCTAGATAATACTACTACAACTCTAGATAATACTACTACAACTCTAGATAATACTACTACAACTCTAGATAATCCTACTACAACTCTAGATAATACTACTACAACTCTAGATAATCCTACTACAACTCTAGATAATACTACTACAACTCTAGATAAT